>VDFB02325342.1:0-11273 GCA_007258455.2 Sequoia sempervirens
TTTAATGATATAGAGCTCCTCTAAATCACTTCCATGAGGCACAAACAATGAGGTGAATTTTGGTAGTTATTCATAACCTTATTATATGTAAGTAATTGTCTATTAGGTGAATTTAAATAGAGAGAGACTCATCCTTGGTAGTTAATGCTCTTTGTACGGGATCCACACCAAACTAGAAATTGAAGGAACTTTTGGAGCATGTAAATGAACTCCTCTAGAATTTTGAAATGAACACCATCACACATATCTACAAAGAGGGAAATGGTGAGGTTGACAAGTTGGAAAATGACATGGTTGAAAAAATTGATGTCATCATGGTGGGGGTACAATTGGACTCCCATTTTTGTTTTTGATATGAGGGTGTAATGTTCCTTATAAACATTTTTAATCTTCCATTAAATATTTTCTCAAAAACCCATAAAAAGAGAAATCAAGTGCGATGAAAAATCAACCATTTTCTTCATTTTTAACATAAAATAGTGTTCCAAAGAAAAATCATGACTTTTTATATTACAAGTTTAAAATAATTAATTTTCTATTCATTACAGCAATAGACAATATCCAAAATTTGGCTGTAATTTGCATAATGAAAATGTGCAATCAGTCCACAAATAAACTTCAAAACACTCAGATTTTTCAATTACAAAATCTCCAAACTCAGGAACAGAGTCCGAAAGCAACAAAAATACATGAATACAATTTGATAAAAAACTACAAAATTGATAACAATAACAATCTAAAATGATGCCAAAATCTGAGCACTCCAAAACACAAACCTTGCCAAACAACTCAACCAAAAATCCACATAAAAACCATCTTTCAGCACCAATGCAACTTCTGTGTGATGTAACACCTGTAGACCCTCAGAGCCACTGTCCTTGAGTCGAAATGCCCTTGGTTTTATAGCCTCAGAGATTATCCCTACAATGGTTTATCAGCCTTTGCAGGAGAGCCACAACCCGTGAATAGAGAAACAAGCATATAATGAATGAAAAAGCTGATTTTTTCCCTTAAGTAATCCACGTTCAAAAGCCAAAGTTGGGCACCAAGATTTCATGCCAAAATGATGTAAATAATTGTGTAACTCCTTTTTCCTAATTTTAAAAGAAAAACTCAAGTGCACCTGAGGGAAATAATAAAATATTTCCATTTCTTGCACCACTTCACAAGCCAATAAAAAAATCCATTTTTCCTTTTTCCAAAAAGCTACACTCAACTTGGCTCCAAATATTTAAATCTCCATTTAATAATTTTTCACTAAAATATGATTTAATTATTTCACCATAAAGGACATTATTTTCCCGATTTGTCTGCAAGACTTGACTTACTATATTAGGATAATCAGCCTTACGAAAAGTAGAAACTACTATTTTTAGAAAAAGACTATTTTTAGAAAAAGGGGACATGACAAGTCCTCCCTTCACAAAATTTCTTGTCCTCAATAAATTTTCAACATACATCTCCAATACCATGTAGCCAAGTTGATCAATCATACCAATTTGTATACCAAGCCTTGATCCTATATTTGCATGATTTTGCTTCTTCCTCTTAAGAATCATGAAGAATCCCTTAAAAATGTTCCTGTGCTGTGTAATACCATGAAAAGAATATTTAATATGCAACCTCATATCCCATATTACCTATGTATTTTTAGCATGCTTAACATTTTCATCAATTAACAATCTCTCCCTTTCAATCTTTCTCCAAAATTGTGTATGTGCACGGTCACCAAGAAGGATAAAGCAAAAGTCCTTGTAGCCTTTGATATAGATTTTGTTTATGAAACATAATGGAATATTAGAACAAAATAATAATCCTCTAAAATAATTAATATATTTTAAAAAAATCACCCCTTTTATCTTGGAGTTATTGGGATACTACTTGCAGGAAACAACACTGTTTGTTCCAAACTCTTCCTCAGCTTGATGGATGATGTATGCAACTTTAGAATCTGATAGATAGCAGAAATAATAGTGTTGAGGAATAGATATTAACATCATATAGCAGAAATTCATACTCTTCCCAAATATGAATTGTAACCCTGCAAACTGTTATGGGTCTTTAGCTAGTGATGCACTATCATTAGGAAACTTGCAGCTGGCACTTCTAAAACAAATGATGATGATACAAATATTTTTTTTTGCACTCAATGAAATTTTTATAACCATAAATATATCCTTCATAAAATCATATACATAACTTGGAAATAATTACTTCTTTTACCTCCCGACTACCCAAATTTGTATTACAAGAATGCACAATAGAAGACCCATATTTTACCTCAAATTGAGAGATGTTACCTCCAGCTTTATGTGCAGATCTATAACAGAAATAATTCAATAGAGAAGAAAAAAATAACATCATACAACAACAAGTACACATTCTAGAAGCAATTGCTTCTTTCACCCTTGGGGAATAGAGATCCACAATATTGAAAAACACATTGATTATCTCAAACTTTACCTTAGCTTGGAGGATATTAATTGTAGCTCCATGGAATGATTTTGGAAAACAAGAGTATTGTAGAGGACCAACCAATAAAATCATATGATAACAATATTCATACTAGAATATTTTGAGTACCAAATATGCAAGCAATAAGACATTTCGATAGAAGGAAGTGTACTCTCTATGCACAACTATTAGCACATTTTTATCACCCAACATAATTTCAAAAATGATTATAAAATAATATATCATGTTTGGAAACCTCAAATATTCATGAATGATAAGGATATATACCATGAATTAATCATTCTAAAGAAGTTATTCCCAACCATATTTTCAATTACCCATTTTTATGGCTCGTTACTCCAACCATATTGAATTGAGAGAATATTCAATCCATACCAATCCATCTTCAGCTCATATTTTCCATATTCCCAATGTTGGTTGTACTTTATATGAGTATAAATGACAATAAACATTTTCCCATACCTATAGAAATCCCCTTCTAAAAACTTGAACTTCATGCTTTCATTTCTCATCATTTCCCATATATGCATTGTTAGAGTCCATTTATCCTTTCCTAAAGCATCATACTCCTTAACAAAATGATGTGAGAAATCTGAAATGGAAAATAGAAGGCATGTGCTTCATACCTTCACAAACCCTTCCAATGCTTCTTGTGTTGCAATCTCATTTATACCTTGTGTGCTAATGACTTGGCCCAAGTATGTAATATCAATCTCCCATGTAGATACTAAGTTTTGAATTGCTTCATTAATATATTCAAATAAGAAGTGGCATCCTTTGAATTTTGTAATTTGACTCTTGGGATCAATTCTTGGACCATGTGTTTCTTCACCTTACTTTCCTTGTGCTCATACTTGTTCAACTTGGTTCTTCCTCCATAAGTTATTGATCTGAAAATGTTAGTAAGCTAAAATCCAATAAAACCATTCAGTAAGACACTCTTTCCATGTGCATGATTTTCAATAAGTTCATCACATAACTCCTCCTCATAGACACATAATGCATAAATAGATAAGAACAAATACTCAATGTAACCCATGTAGCCTCTAGACAAAAACTCATGCATCATTTTCGTGCAAACACAAATATGTTGGTAGCTAGTTCTCAACTCAAAATTTGAAAAGTAATAAGTGATGATTATATACTTACAACCCATGGAAAACTCTGAGGCATATTGAATTTCTCTATCATAGTTGGAAAATCAATTTCCTAGATCTTTCAACTTATTATTCTCACTCAGAATAGAATCCAACCTTTGCATTGATGGAGCTCAATCACCTTCTCCTATGACACCATATTCTTTCACAAATGGATTTGAGAAATCTGAAATTAAAAATGTATAACATGAGTGGATTACCTCACTTGTAGAGAACTTTGGTGTTGTATTCCCTTGCATATCTAAAATTCTGATGTTATGACCCAAGTATGAAAGATTTGTCATATTAAATTCATATAGAAATTCCTTGGTGGTTAGAGCCTTCTTGATGCTAGGAATTATGTAACCATCTTTTGAAATATCCTCCTTGAAAGCTCCTTCATTTATCCAATGATAGCAATCTTGTATGTAACCTGGTCCCAAAAACACCATGCCATGCTTTATCATAAAATATAGAATATCAAAATGACATATTTTTTCTTACCACATTTCCACAATAAGAATTTCATTATCCTTATCTCCATTTGGCCATCAACTAAAATCCCGTAGGAGGGATCCATGCATTGTAAGCATATATCTTTCACACTATGCATAAGTTTCCTTTTAAATCTATCAACAAGGTAACTTTTCTCATTGTCCTGCAATGCTTTTTAAAAGTCTTCATTTGTAGAAGTTGCATAAATTTCAAAATAAGAAACCACTTTAATGTCTCCTATGCAATCCTCTTTAAAAGATGGCATGATATAATTATGCTCAAACAATAAATTATCAAGAAACTCCATTGCTTGCTCTACTATGATATTTTGTATTGGGTAATCCCAATAATTACCTAGATCCAAAACTCTTGTGCATGGTCCATTTTTGATTCCTTCACCCTCATTAATTATAGAGTCATGCAACAATAATGAACCTTTGTTAAAAATAATGCAAAAATCAGAATTGTCTTCTAGGACATACCTTTTTAGTAAGATCATTTTGAGATTCACTTTGAAATATTTTTTGCAACTTCCCTTCTTTTTCTAAAATAAATTCATCAAAGGGATTTAATTTCTCATAACTAATTTCTGCTCTAACAATTTTCACATGCTCAATGCCAACATTCTCTTCACTATTTACACACTCAATGAGTGTCTCTTGGAAAATATTACAATCTTTTGAAATTCCTTCACAATCAACATGAAAAGAATATTTTTTATTGATTGTATCTATTGGAACCTTTTCCTGATGTGAATGCTCATTTGAAATTATTGAAATATCCTCTTCAATTAAAATTTCTTTACCTTCAACATTTGGTTCAATGCTCTTCTTTGTTGGCTCCTCTTGATTTTCCTCCTTTCTCCTTCTATAATATTTGTCAAATGGTACTGCAACTTGGAAAGCTTCTAGTTTTTCTTGGTATTCATAAAAAATATTGATAATTTATTCTTCCACTCGTATTATTTTTCCTAACTCACTTAAATATTCTTGGAATGTTAGAATATTATTATCATTTTTATATTCTTCATACCATCTGGTAATTTTGGAGGCTGCAATTTCATTGTCCCTTTCTATCATTCCCTTAAATAGAGATTCAAAGAAACCCATGAATCACCTAAAAAAAATATTAATTCACCCTATAGGTTGCAAGATCATAGCTCTGATACCACTGTAATATCCCTCATAAACATTTCCAATCTTCCATTAAATATTTTCTCAAAAACCCATGAAAGGAGGAATCAAGTGCAATGAAAAATCAACTATATTCTTCAAAATTAAAATAAACCATTGTGCCAAGGGAAAAATCATGACTTGCTGCTGATATTACAAGTTCAATACATTATTTTCCTATTCATGACAACATCAAACAACAACCCAAAACCCTGCTGCAATTTGTACAATGAGAAAGGGCAAACAAACCCACAAATTGCAACCAAAACACTATATCTTCTATTATAAAATCACTAGCACTCTAAATAGAGTATGGGAATCATAAATACATGAATAAAATCTGATAAAACAACTACCAAACTGATAACAACAACAATATAAAACTATACCAAAATCTGAGCACTCCAAAACACAAACCCTACCAAACAACTCAACCAAAAATCCACATAAAAACCATCTTTGTAAATAAATTTGGCACCCAAGGGTTTTATGTTTGTGCTCTCCTTTATTATATATGCGTCCACCCCTTTGTTCCCTAGTGACTTGTGGTTGTCTTAAGAGCATGTGCTAAAATATCACTTAAGTTGTCCAAGCCTTATGTGTGGTCCCCACCACTTTTATGCCCTATTTCATTAGTCTGTAAGGAATATTGTATTAAGGAAATAGTGCTCTAGGGAACTACAAAAGTGTTGAATGTTGTCACCATTTTATGGATTTCACCATTTTGTGAGGAATGTGTTACTAAGGACAAAAATGTTTTATAGAACCATGAAATGAGCGAAATGTGGCATCAAGGATTTGTTTTGATCATGTAAGTCTTTTATGAGGACCAATAGGTGACACACATGACACTTTTAAAAGTATTTCTCAAGTCCAAAAGATGTTCCGAGTAGACCTAAATGAAGCCCAGGGAATTGTGGAAAAGGAGACACGTGGTGTATTCCTAATATTTTCAAAGGTGTTTTATCAAATGCAATGGAAGGTACACATTGCACAACATCGTGGGGATTCCATAGGCTCTTTATATAGTAGCTTTATTTTCAAGTTGTGAATCATGGGATGTTGTTATATGTCTTTTAATAATGTTAACCATGTTGGTGTAATTAATTATTAATTACACTTTGCATAAGTTTACTTAGGTTTATTTAATTCCTAAGTTATAGGATATCATCTTTATCTTATCAAGCTATCTTGTTGCTCAAGATAAGATTAGGTTTGCATCTTTGCTTTTAAAAAGCAAATAATCTCTTTGTAATTAATGGTCTTTTCAAATATATCAAATTGCATGTTTTTATGCAAATCTCTACTTTTTCATTTTTCTCTTCTGTGGAAGGTATTTTCTGGTTTGCAATTAGATCATGGGTTTCTAACATGGTATCAGAGCCTTGATTTGCAGCCCCTTCTCAAATTTCTGGAGAGATTCATTGCAGAGTTCGTTCGAGGTCCCTCAAGGGTTTTTCTCCTTGAGTATATTTATGCAGCGTTTTGGATCAAATCAAGTTTTTCCATTTGATTTAGAGCATTGGAAAAGATTGAGGTTTGATGAAAACCATTTTTTATTGGAGCTATTTTTAGTTTTTCTTCATAAATCCAGCTTCCACTCAGTTGTAGGAAAAACGATTTCTGGATTTTGTAGCCAGGGTCGAAATCCGATCTGGGTATCTTTCATTTTTTTGATTTCTTGTACAGATCTAAAGAAAATAGCTGCACAAAAACTGTCATGCATCATTTTTTTTCTCCTGGCTAAAGGTTTAAAAAAATTATTTTTTCATCTTCTGTTTGCTGGATCAAAAAATGATTTCTGGGTTTATTTTTTGCTTCAAAAAAATTTCGGGTTTCTATTTTTGTCTACTCATTATAAACAGATTTTTCATAAATCAAATTTGAAGATTTTTCATCATGGAGGCAGATGTGAACATTGGTTTGTGCATGCACTCATTTTTGTTTTCATGCACTAGGTTTGCATTTTCTTTGTAGTTTATGCATGTTTTGCATTATCTCCTTTTACAATCATTGGGTTATTGTAATAAATGAACTAGATAAAGTTCCATTAAGGGGGGTTATTGCATCCATCTTTCATGATTAGTGACAACTCGCATGAGTTTGTCTGATTTCCTGTTGTCTCCTTTTAGCTTCTTTCTTGCTTAGCTGGACACATCGTTGGTTTGTTTCGGTTCACACTTCACATTGGAATTTTATAGTTCTTGATCCGCATTGGTTCAGATCTTTCTCATTTGAAGGTCATGGTTTTATGGTTAATGTTCCAGAATTTTGATGGTACTCGTCCTATGGGCAGTTTTAGTTTCAGTTTGGCATTGGCTTCGAGACACAGCTTCCAGATTTGTCACCATTATGGGTCCATTCATCATTTCATCTACTGTTGTTCACAGATTCTAGAGTTGATACAGTATGTAAGTTTTCAGTGTTCCTTGGCATCGGGTCTGCTGTTGCATTTGTGATTCCGACAGTATTTTGGTAAATAGAAGCATTCTTTCCCTTGTTTGTCGGATTTGGGGTTCCAAAGTGTTGCTTCATCAGTTCTTCCGTTGTTTCTTTCCGCAGCTCATCTCACCGTAGGGGCTTATCTCTTGAATTTGGTAGCTACGAGTACCGACAGGGGCCTTGTTGCTTCAGACTCATATTTGCATAATAATTCTCCCTAAGTTGCACTTATGGGGTGTTGGTGTACTAATTATTAATTACACTTAGCATAAGTTTACTTAGGATTTATTTAATTCTAAGTTTTGATCTTATCTTTATCTTTTATCGAGCCATTCGCTGTTCAAGATAAGACAGTTTATGCATCTTTGCTTTATAATCTCTTGTACCAATGGTCTTTTCAATATTCAAATTGCCTGCTTATGCAAATCTTTGCTTTTTCGCTTTTTCTCTTATGTGAAAGGTATTTTCTCGTTTGGTAATAGATCATGGGTTTCTAACAAACCATTTCCAATTTTTCTTCTATGACGATGTGTAAAGTGATCCCACATAGATCAAATTTATTGTTCAAAATTTTGTCAACACATGCCAAATATTTTGAAATCAATTAAATTGTTTTTTATCATCAAATCTTGTGCAAGTTCATCCAAAGATCAACAACTCATGTTCAAACCTAGAAAATGGATAGTTGGAGGCTCTATCTCAGACAAACTAAGAGTAATGGTAGACAAGATGGCTTGCTACCATATCTTCATCATGATTTTTCCTATAAATGATATAATTTCATCCACAAATAAACTCATTTAGCATCTAAAGCACTTAGAAATAGAATTTGTAGAGCTCCAACATTTTCTAACATAAATTAGGTTTTTCAAAAGTGAAGACAAGTAAGTATTTTTGTCTAATAATTTTACCTAATTTGTAGTCATAGTATTTTTGTCTAATAATTTTACCTAAGTTGTAGTCATAGGGTTACAGTTAAGGAAAATATATCTCAATTACCTTAACTACCCTAATTATCTTATTTGCTATTTCAAAGTATCAAAAAATCCTAGAACCAAATGTAAGAAACCCTAGTTTAAGCCTAAATTGTAATCATGAGCCACTCAAAAGACCAAACGTCAACTTCAAAAAGGACATTTGATGAAGACATAATTTTCCATCTCCCTATTTCAACAAGAAAACCTATCAAAGCCCATGGTCCTTGTATAGTATTGGGTATGGTGGATAATGCTAGGGATTGTAAGGATATTGAATTTCCCCTCATTGAAAGAGAATTGTTTGTACACTGGTATGATAAGTGAAATTATAAAGTTCCCCTTTCAAATGTTTGGGTTTACAAACTAAGGAAGTTGGTAATCCCTAATGTGTTCATGGATATAGATTTCATTAGACATGTAGCCACAAATTATGTTGAAAATGTAAGAGTTGTCAAAGTTGTAGATGGAGGAGAGTTGATCAAAATTGATAAAGCTTTTATCCTAGAGGCCTTTAACTAGAAATTGTATTACAACAAAGCCATTTCAATTTTGACTTGTTCAAGATGTATCAATAGGATATGAATAGCTTCAAGGTGTACATTGGATCCCTAGGTATAGACTGAAGGGTTTTGATAGAAGTTTTATGAATCCCCCCAAATGAGATGGAGCCTTCAAATTTTGATACCTTTGAAGACTACTTCCTAAGGACATACTATGCATAATGCCAAGTCTTAAGGGGTGATGCACAAACCAAAATATCAATACCCCTAATGACATGGAAGTGCATATTTAGAACCCCATAGTTAATATTGAATTTGATTTTTCCACTTTTATTGCTAATGTTATCCATAACCAATTTGTTAAAATCAAGACAATCGACGAGGTGATCAATTTAAGATGGTACTCTCTATTATGCCATATATTCTAATATGCAGGAAGATTGAAGTGAAGTGGTGCCCTGCAAATTTGCATGGATGACAGAAAGGGAAGTCTTATTCTTGTCCAATGCTCAACTCATATCTAGGATAAGCATTGTGATGCATCTAGTTTTGTGTTGCTTGAGAATATTTTTGTGAGGAAGGTTCTTAGACATTTGGGAGTTGAAGAAATCATATTTCACAAGGAAATAGTGGATTTTCTTAGGCCAAAAGCTAGGATACTAGAGAAGGGAGTCTAGAATAATTGGGGAGATTGGTATTTACGTACTAACTCTGAGATCATCAAAGTTTATGGGTGCCTTTTTTTCCCCATATCTTTCCAAAGTATGTACCCTTCAAAGTGGTGTTTTTGGAAATTATATGGTAACTTAGTGAAACAAATAAATCCCATCTTAAGGGGAAGAAGAAGGGTTATTTCTTCTTGTTCTCCATAGTTAAATCTCTAACTTCATAGTTACTAAGGAAGGATTGGAGCAACTATATCCTATGCTGCAAGTTTATAAGATGGACCAAGATATTTCAAGAGCCTTTGATCCTAAAGGTTTCATTAATAAAGTGAGTATCAACATCAAGAGGCCGACCTTACAAAATAAATTTTATTTTAGTGAGGATGTTCTAAGAAATTATAAGGACGATCAAGAGGCTGGTGAAAAATAAAATAAAATGGGTCCAGCCTTTAGAATGGATGAAGATGCCAAAATGAAAAAGAATCATGATTATCAAGACACGTTTAAGAAGCATAACGACATATAAAATTAACATTTAAGAATGAGAAACACGAAGAACAAAAGAAAGATAGACATAAGAGACGAAAACATGATATACGCAGGGAAAACTCTTTCGGGTAAAAAACACCACCCTCCAAAGCATCAAACCAATGTATTAACATGCAACAACTTGGTTACAATACATTTTCAGGCTCGCAACCTTAACATGGATACTACATCTTGCTCTTCTGGAAGAAATCATAGCATAACCCTACAATTAAAAATTCTCCTCACAATTCCTCAAACAAAGTCTCATATTTATATAGTTTACAATGCACAAATTAGAAATTTCTAAATAAACTACCAAAGGCTGAAGATAAACTCAACACAAAAATAGAAAATGCCTTCATGCACAACTCCTTTAAAATCAACTTTCCAACTTGACTCCTCATCAAAAAAGGAAACTGCAAGTTGTAACTCACAAGATTGAACCAACAATTTTGTGGTGTCTATATACTTCTCTTGCACTCTTAAGATTTTCACCTAAAAGGAGAGAGATAGAACCCCAAAATTGAAGTGGTTCACTCAAATAAAGGATTGTGTGTGTGAATGACTAAATGCAATGTTGTAAATGCAACTAAATGATGTAATTGACTGATTATGAATTTAAAACCTATGAAATATGCAATGTTTGAAAACACAGTGAGGTATACAAGAATGAACTAAAACATGAGTAAACATAAATAAAATTGAAGAAGGCTGAACAAAGTGCACCCGAGAATTGGATGATGAATCTTGAATTTTCTGAATGCTGGAAAAAAATAGTGTAAATCACCAGTGGGACTCATTCACCATCGATGGAAAATCAAACTTCATCTTTATAGACAAAAAACACTTGAAAACTAATTTTCGATTGTCGGGAATTGAATAT
>VDFB02325343.1:0-41576 GCA_007258455.2 Sequoia sempervirens
CCCACCACCTGCTATAAATGTAAGGTTTCTTTAAATCTCTTACCAAATCATCGCTCATCTTTCTCAAGGGTGCAAACTGATAATGATCAAACTAATTTTCTTTGGTATGCTTCTGACATTCTTCCAAATAATAAACTAGTGCTTCCAAATCAACGAGCTGTAATGGTTACGTCAATAGCAGGATATACTCTAGTAGTATATTGAAGGGAAGGGGAAAAAATTGCAAGAATTGACATAATAAATAAGTTACAATGTGGGTAAACTCACAAAAGTGGTTTACAATTCAAATGAGGAAGGAAAACTTGTAAAAAATGACCCCATGCCAAAAAAAAATTATTTTCATGTCAAGGAAAAGCATTTTCAGGAAGAAGTCAAGATAAGGTAGAATATGCCTTCTGTTAAATTAAAAATCTTGGCAACAAAAGACCCAACAAACTCTAAGCACAATAAAAATCACATTACATAAGAAAACCCAATTGAAGGCATAGCTTCAACTATAATAGATATGCACAATAAAAACTTTCTAAGCACAATAAAAAGTACATTGCATAAGAAAACCAAACTATAATAGATATACAAGAATAATGGTGATCCATGGAAATCATTTCAAAATGAATTACGGTGACAATGCCATTTACATTTCTTCAACTTTGTATACGCTGCTATGCATGGACCTGGCTGACCTAGGTCCTATGAATCACTTCCAAATCGCATACAAATGAATGATCTCACTCAAACGGATGTAAAAATGTGTTTTGCAACCCTAGGAACAATAATGAATGAGATAGAAGTCATAAAGGAGATCAAACCAATCCAAATGGAGCCTACTTTCCTCTATGTTGTTGTACAACCAAGTTGAAGGTTGTTGCAATAGCGAATCCACCCTAAACTCTTATAAAATCTCCTTCAAATCCTTCAATTTGAATCTACAAACAAATACAGACCTCCTATGCCAAGTTTGAAGGGAAAATTCCACTAAAAAGCACAAAGTATATGCTACTATGATGGTATGTCCTGCTTGTAGGATGTGCGGCCAGCAAGATAGAAAGCACAATCCCAATAGTCTTAAGTTCACCAAAAGAACACAATTGCAAAGAAATATATGACTACCTAAATTTGAAGATTCAAATGCATGAAAATCAATACCAAATCACTGAGAATACTTAATAATCCAATACCATACAATTTTCTTCCTTATGTAATATTGAAATGATCATTTACAAAGCCTGGAAATGAATTAAGAACTATCACATTCATTCAAATCAACGCTTACATTCATACCAGTAAATGTGGCAAGAGAAAACAATAACTGGGATTAGAGTTTCCTAAGAACACATATAGCTCTTAATACCACTTTTTCAGTAGCTTCCTCCACATATTCTTAGTTACTACCTTCTGCATCACATTCTGAATCAAACTCCAGCTAATTTTTGTTGCTCACATTATCTATTCTTCCCAAATAAAACCCATCCTTTTTGCATTCATGTTCTCTACCTTCTATTCTTGCATTCCATTTGGCCTTTTCCTCTTCCATCACCATTCTCTTCCTCAACTATCTTCTTGTTTCTCAACATGCCTATGCACTAACTTCTCCTCACTGCATTCCATGAGACCACACTTTTATCTCCTCTTTGTTCTCCCTATCCATCCTTTGTAGCTCTAACTAGCTATGCCTTTTCTGCCTCCTCCAGCCAAGCTCTCTTCCCTCACCTCCTCCATTTTCTCTTTCTCATGCCATCTTCTGTCTCTACATTTTTTATCAAATCTGTGTGTGTCCACCAATGCAGGGATCATGATTTTTTAAGGCAATGTTGGGGTTTATATTTCCACACAATTCTTAGAATTTTTCTATCTATGGATAGGGGTGCCATGCCCTTTGACCATCCCTACGATACCTACCCCATTCCTATTAAGTGTACTAACATTTACAATAATTTATTGAACATACTATTTGCAGTACAAGGGGCCTCACTCCCATTGTCTACCACTTAAAACCATTGCCAATGACATCAGACACCAGATGAACCCAGTGGGATTTCCCACCTACAATAGCCTATCAGCTAATTATTTTAATTGGTATTTAATCTTTTAAAAGGTAGGTCAACAAAACCAACAAAGAACATAATAGTAAGAACCCTAACAAAATATTTGAGCCAGGAAATGAAGCACTTCATTTCAAATCTCATTAAGGTAGGTGCAACTTCAAAAAAAATATAATTTAATAAATAACAGAAGAAATGCATCAAAATAATGGAGAATAAAACTTTAAATGATAATAAAAGAAACTAATGGCTAATAATAAAACTCTACTCTATGGCACAGATGTGATGTCACAAATTTTTCAAAAATAGAGAAAATGAAAAAGAAAAAAATTTGTGAACAAAATCCATAGAACCTTAGATTTCTTTGATCTAGTAAAAAGCATAACCTAAAGAGAGGTCTTGAAGAAGATTCAAAAAATTGGAATCAAAAACCAGTATATAGTTTTATGTTAACATGTGAAAGTCTCAAATGTTTAAATACCATAATTTAGCCTACTTAGATACCACAGACGTAGGATTCTAACTCATTTTCTACTTTCCACTCTTTTAGAAGAATTGCAAATATGATAGAAATTGAAAAGCATATTTCCACATTAGTTTATGAACCTCTATATTCCAAATTTTTCCATGGCAGTAGTGAACTCATAAATTTATTTGAAAAAGAACACGATGAAGAAAAACAATGGGAAAACAAATGATTGAGATTCTATCAAAAACATTTGCATTGAAGAATGGAAATCTACATTTAAATGAAAGGTGCAAACTCGCTCAAAAAAATTCTAAAAAACACAAAATAAGAAGAAAAGTAACAAAGAGAAAAACCTAAAAAAACTTGTTCACAGAGGGTAACAAAAATCTTCATTTTGAAACCTCTACACGATAGGTGTAACTTCATAGAATTTTATCAAAGAAACAGCAAGAAAAAAACATCAACTAAACCCTTGAAAAACTAACATGTTTTAATCTCACAAACATACCACAATTTAGCTCGCTTGGGTGTCAAAGATACAAAATCCTCAATTATCTTCCTCTTTCCCTTTTACCGAACCCTAAGTGCCTCCAAGAGGCCATCTGTGACAGCCGATTCAACTCCCTCCATAGCCCTCTCGGCCTCAATCCTATACTTCTCTACGTCCACGGACCCTTCATTGAACTCCTTCTCCACCTTCTTCCCCTTTCACTTCTTCACCTGCTTCTTCAAATAATCCTCCACCACCTTCTCCAATTGTCATTCATGTGCCTCGGCCTTCCATTCTTCCAACTTCTTCTTGGCATTCACGTGCCTAAGACGCCTCCTACTCATGTCTCTATAGACATCGAAATTGTTGGTCTTCTTTTGGCTGGCTAGGATTGGAGGATCAATATTTCAATTGTATTGAAATGTTGTCCCCCTTCTGAGAAAATTATTTCCTGTAATTGATAAAAATAGTCTACCATGTCTATAGAAATTCCCACAGTTGACTTCATACTTTGAAAGCTCAATGATGCCTCTCCCTCTATGCAAATCTTAACAAAACACAAATGCAAACAATATGACATACACTAAGAAGAAGGAAGCATTTGGGTCAAGTAGAGACTGGTATTTTCCTTCCTCTCTCAACATAAAGTATGTTCAAAGGTCACCATTTCAATCCTACTCCATTTCTTCGACCTCAAATCATGAGTGTTTCTTCAGGCCAACCAAGTCACAAAGAATAGAACAAGACGCTTTTGTTCAAAGAACATATCTTGGCAACACACAGTTTGCAAATTATGGCCACATTAGGTCAGATATACTCACAAGATCGGATATACACATTAGGCCGGATGCACCAAGCCATGAATTTAATGGCAAGGGAAGTATACACAGTCTTCAAAGGAGAAGTCCCTCAAATCCTTTGCTTCCACTAAAGCAGGTTGTGGAGAATCTACATGTTAAGTTTGTGGGAGAAGAGTCGATTCAAAGTAAAACTTCAGCCTCAAGATTGACCTCATACAAGCCATGGTCATCGGGAATCTATCAGGTGCCCGAAATGAGCAGTTGTAAAAGTTGTTTTATTAAAATAGAAAACTACATAAAACATAAAAACTACTTTATCTCCATCATATCATTCCTATCTCTAGCACATCGATCTTATCTTCAGTTTTGCATAGCAAACCAAATAAATGCCCATTGTTTTTAGCCTGGAAAAAAGTCATCCCGCCGCTGGCATCAGAAAATAGACAGTTCTGGTGGGTTTTCCCACCCAGAATACCTATTGGCTAATAAAAGTATTTGTTAAAGTTTTAAAATGGGTTTTTGATTTATTGTTTATGTAATTTTTAATTTTATTTTTAAAATTTATTATTTTTTTAATATTAAATATTATATATTTATATGTTTATTTTTTTGTGTTTTAAATTTTTATGTATAATCATAATAATAGATAATTAGATAATCATAAGATAAATAAATAGATTATAAACATTTTTCTATTATTATTATTAATGATAATAATAATAGATTTATTTTTTATATTTCACATAAATTATATCATACATATATTATTTAACAAAATTATTATATATTTTTATGTTTAAATAATTATTATTTAATTCTTTCTTATACTAGCCCACCTGACACTTGTTCAATTCATAAAATACAAATATCAAACTATCATTCTCAACTATCATATAAACTAATTATAATTACTTAATTAACCTAAATTAATTCTCTTAAAAAAAACCCTAATTTATTAAATTAATTTCTCTTTCATTGGTCGGATGTTTTTAACTAAAGAGTCACATGGCAACCACATTATTTGATGGTACAACCCGTTTAGTTCGCGTCCACTCTCATATTTGGGCAGAATTCACACACGTCACCTCACCCTCCTATATATTTAAATTGTTACGCATAAGACCTATATTTAATAGCATAATCTTAATTCATTTTTCAAATAGCAAAAATACACACAAAGCACACATTCACATCATAGACTCAATCGATCATGGTTTCAATCATGGTTTTAAGCACATGGAATAAATGTGGAAATAAAGTGCTAGACAAAGAAGAATAATAGAACTAGATCATACTATTTTATTAATTTACAATATGTTTTGCATATGTCACACTCTTGTGGAGATGTGTGAGTACATATTTACAATGTCTAGCTCCTAAAATCTCCCTTGTTATATTATAAGTGCACATCTATAATTTTCATGTTCATGAAGATGGAGATTGTTATTAAATTTCAACCAAATGGTATTCTATGCATCGATCTTCATATTTTGTGATTAGGACTTTAGTTGTGCATTTTGCTAACAAGTGGCATGTCATGAAACAACCCCAAAAGATGCACCATTTTTTTCTTAATGTTGTAAGGTGTGGCACAAAATTTTGTGCTAAGCTCTATATTACATTTCATGAGTGTGTACATGAATGCAAATTTGCTATAGAGCACATAGACATAGTTATTGGAAATGCTTTATGGAATGATCTCTGTTGTTATGTAAATGGTTCATAATGCAAAGGACTATGCATGAACTATATAATTTAGAAAATTTGTGACATGGTTTCAAGCACTACATAAGTGACACAAGAAGCAAGGAGATATGCAAATATGTACACTACACGGTTTTTGGCATCATGTGTAATATGCATGGTACAAGAAGCTACATGTATAATTATGCACTATGGTGCTAATACATGATCTAGTGCATATGCTTACATAAGAGTGCATAGATCATTTACCCTTTCTTGAAAGAAAATCATCATAATTTTATTAAATGAAATATATGCAATCTAGTCTAAAGGTTGCACAATATTTTAACTCATGGGACCACTTTAAGGTGTCATTAACCTTGTAAATCCTATGTATTTAATTAATCCTAATGGTGTTTGTACATCATTCATAAGGGATGAGGGATTTACCATCAATGATAAAAAAAAATATCATCAAGGTTTTATTGTTATGATAATTAAGTCTTATTGGTATAGTAACTAATTCTTTTACTGGGGGTCGGTAACTAATTTTTATCAGTGATGATTTACTATTTAATATGAGGGAATCTAGGAGGATAATGTTGTTTTGGGCATCAAATTCTTAAGGGGGTTGTTATGAGATTGTTTTTTCATTTTGGATGACCATTAGTAAAGATAAAACAACTCATGGTTATAAACAATAACAATCCAATTAATTTAGAAACTAACAACAACTAGATGTCTAAATCAAGTAGGTGAGTAGAGTGGTTGCAACCTATACTATCTTATGCATTAAATGCTTGGATTTATCTAGTAGATGTGAACTAGGATTTGATAACTAACTTGGATGACCCATTTAGAGGGTGAAAATGTAATATAAATATGACTTAAGATGGTAGTATGGATATCTAATTAGCAAGAGTGAGAAAAAACTATTTGTAGGTGCTAAAGGATTGAAGATTGGAGATGAGAAAGGAAATATTGTATGTAATCTCTATTTTGAAGATAATACAAATCTAAGTCTCTCTTCTTAGTGGTGCTTTTTCTTGAAATGGTTTCTCCATGTAAATATTGTGTTATGTGTTTAATTATTTTGTTCTATATTTATCTAATTTTTTGATCTATTTTATTACATTTTCCATTTGGTTATGCACTAGATAAAATACAATTTAAAATTGAAATCATATTTTTATTTTATAGTTTTTTATCTTCATTTCGAACATTTGGTATCAAAGCCTAACTAGCTTTGTTTCTTAGGGGGTGAAAATGCTATATAAATAGGCCTTAGGATGGTAGTATGGATGTATAATTAGTAAGAGCAAAAAAATATATTTGCAAGTGCTAATGAATTGAATATTGAAGAGGAGAAAGGAAGGATTATATGCAAGCTATATTTTGAAGATAATATAAATATGAGTGGGTGATCCACCAATACCAGTTTACAATTTTTGGCCAAACTAGACACTGAAATAAACTTTTCTAACTAAATCTTCACTTTCTGGTACCTATAGCAGCTAAACCATAAGGAATTTGAAGATGATGCAAACTAGAGATTTGTGACATTTTTAAATAGATTCTATTTTTTGTATGTATCAAGATTCAATTTTTTTGTTGGATCAAGGACTTCAATATCTAGTGTACTCATATTTTAAAAACTTTTTTTGATATCGATATTTTTCCATGTCGAACTTATAGAGCTTAATTTTAAGGTAGAAAACCTATGTTTAATAAAACTAAAAGAAAATAAATAATAAAACCAAAACATATTAAAATTATATTTGTTGGATAGCCTCGTTCGAGGGACTACCATCATCCAGGTTGGTTTGTGAAGTATCCTCCATTTTCATCCTCAAAGCCCGAGCTTTGAAGGAAAAAAAATTGTATTTTTTTGTGCCAAAGGATGAGAAGATGGGAAAAGGGGTGTTCGGGTGAACCAGGGGGGTTCAAGTGAACCCCCTTTCCTCAAAGGTTTTTTTTTTTTTTTCGGGGAATGGTGGGACCTTGCATTTAATGGGTTTGTTCAACCAAGGTTCTAGCAACCCTCTTTTGGTTCACTTGAACCAAAAGTTCATTCAAACCCCCAAAAACCAATTTTTTTTGCATGGGGTCATTTTTTGCAACTTTTCCTTCCTCACTGGAATTGTAAACCACTTTTGTGGGTTTACCCAAGTCTCTCTTCTTGGTGGAGTTTTTTCTTGAAACAGGCTCTCCACATAAACATTGTGTTGTGCATTTAATTCTTCTGTTCATATTTCTTTGAGTTGCTTATTTATTTTATTGCATTCTCTATTTTGTTATGCATTAGATAAAATATTATTTACAATTAAAATAAATTATCCATTTTATAGTTTTTCACATTCACTTCTAAAATTTTAACTCATGAGACCACTTGAGAAGTTTGATATCTCTTATAAATAAATGATATTTCTAGGGATTGGTTGTATACATACCCTAACAATGATACAAATAGGAATTCCCTAGCATTATATCACTAGAATCAATCAGCATGAAACCATATACTAGCTCCTTATGGAAAGGATAAATAACATATGAGAAGCAACATTAATGAAAAATAGGTATACCTTTAGCACTAAAAGAATTGATCAATCCAAAACTATAAGGCTATAGATGAATCATGCTTGGAAAACTCAAATACACAATAATAGCTTCAAAAGCATTCTTCATGCAACTACTATTGGTGAGAAAAAACAATGATTTCCCTTGCACTCACATCTACAAATGACATAAGCAATCTACTTCCACATCTAGTATGAATTTTGTGATTGTTACATGGAAAAATATCTAGTATCAAATTATTATTTTTTTACTCATGGGAATCACCTATTCCTATGCACATGAAAACAATTTGCATGGTACTCTAAGTTGAGGTGGCTATCAATTTTTCACTTGTGATACAAGAGTATTAAGGTTGTAAGAGAAATCTCACATCCTTGAAAATATTTCTTTCATTTTTTTTATTTTTATTTTTTTTATATCTAAGTTTCCAAATAACTTCATAATCATCAAACACTTATTATTGCATAATACAATTTCTACCTCAAGGGAACATTCCTATTAAATTCATCATTTCACACACATCAAAGATTGTGTGATATAACATATTACTCGTAGATCCTCCAAATTAATAATAAAGTTTCATCAATTCATATTAGAATTATTCCACATGATTACCATATGATTTTAAACATTGATTAATTTAAAATGACTTATCAAATTCCTTAAGAAGGACCTAATGGAGTTGTGCACAAAAATTTTGAAGAAACATATAACTTATTGGACCTAAGGAGATTCATTATTAGGGCCACATTGAGTTTCAATGCATACATTATATTGCATTCATCAAAGTGAAATTCCCTCTATAGTAAACTTTTACATTTTTAAATTGTGTTCAACATTATACCATATTTTTGGTTGGTGCCATAAAATTTTACTTGTTTAAATATAAAATAAATTACTTTTTTCACACATGTTATTAAATAACATTCATTTTAAGTTATAAAATAATTATCTTATCACCAGTTCATAATAGTTTGATAGGAATTCAAGAGTGTACAAGAGAATCATATATTACATATATTAGCTTAGAAGACTACAATTGGAGAATCATACATTGAATTTTATTACAATTCCTTATTGAAAATTGAGGTTTCATTTTGTTTCAAGCCCTTGCAATAAAGATTGTTGATTTAATTCAAACTAAAAATTAATAAGAGCATTATTTAATTCATTCAATGTGATGTTTCTATTCTATTTTTTAATTTATCAAGTTTTTTTTTTGTTGGATAAATGGTTGGGTGGTTATCAAGTGAACCCTCTATCCATGACTACACCAAGGTATCAAAGTTAGTTCTTAATCCTAAGCAAGGAGACAAATATTAGATATCTTCCACTATTGTGTGTTGAGTAGAACCTTTATCAAGGAAATTTAATTTCACACAAATAACTAAATTTGATGTAGTTTGGAATAGATTAGAAATTTAGCATGCATATACAAAGAGTTGTAAAGGCCAAGGTTTTGTTACCATTACTAGAAGAATAAAAAGGAATATTCAAAATAGTGAGGAATGAATAGATATATTTGGATGCTATTGAAGAGGATACAATAAAACTATAATTAGACTAATAAAGAAGAAAATAAAAGAAGAAGTATGTATAAGAGAATTCAATAGATACCAAACTATTAGAGAAGAATAAGAAGAGGAAGATCTTTAGATTAGATAAATATGTTGAAATCCATTTCAAAAATTGGTAAGAGGCCTGTATTAATATTCCTAATTATTTTAGATGTTTGAATCATGAAGAGTTGATAGATTAAAAAAATTATGTAGAGAAATATTTTGAGTATGAGAAAATTTTAGGTTCTAAAAGGGTTTTGTTTACTAAGTTGAAACTAAGAGGACATGTTGTAATGTGCTAGAAAGAGTTATAATTAGAAATAAACTGAAGATGTAAGAAAATATAGTAAAATGGAATATGATGATGTCAAAATGGAAGAATTATATAAGTTAACAATTAGATGTAGATATGGTGAATATAATCAACAAAAAGTGACAAGATATATAAATAGATTGAGAGGACCTATCTAGTTACAAGAATTGAGTATGTAAGGTTGTAGATAGTTGAAGAAGGAGCATGTTAGTTTTCCCTAAGATAAAAGATATATGTTGAATAAAATATTTGAGATGAGACAAAATAGATAGAGGAAGACGTAGTAAACTCCATGAAGGAAGGCATAAAGGTGTGGCTAGAAGAAATTATAATAAATATATTAAAGAAAAAGGAGGCAATAATTAATACTATAATGAAATATCTAGTGGATATTAGAAAGGTAGAGGAAGATACTTTAGAAATGAAATGGTAGGAGATCATTTAGAGGAAGTTGTTTCAAAGTGTGAAAAAGACATAGGATATTTTGAGTTTTCTTAATCTCATAGAAGTCAAGATAGAAGACTATCTTTAATTGTAGATCATGATGTGAATGCAGTTGTGTTCTATGTTGAAGCTTTCCATGTTGGATATCAGCATACATCATACACACACCAATGGATAGCAGTCAAAGGTTGCCTCTTGTCGTATATATTCAACCATCCTATTCTAATAAAGGGTTGGGATACAAAATACTCCTATAAACCTAAGTAATAAACCAGCTCATTATAATAGAGGCAAACATATACAAAGTACCCTAACATAATAGAGTTATATCTATGCAATGCAAGAAAAATAAAATAGAATTTATAACTCCACCTTATTCTTGAAGCTATTAGAAATTAAGGAAATGAGTTGTGTAATGTCATCTATTAATGCAAACCCAAGTATCTATTTGAGAAATTTGATCCTTTTCCACAATTTCATCTGCTTGTGAACCGCATTATGTGTGAATGTTGAGAGAATGTAACAACATCATGGCCTAGTCCCCACCCCATCCCTAATGATCAACAACCTAGCAATAGGGGGAAACCAGAACCAAACACTACTACTTCAAGAACAACTCCAAACCATTAAGCAAATAACTCTTACCCAAAGTAGTAGCCATCTTCTTGATCATGTCTTTCTCCTCACCATGTTCAAGTAAAATGACCACAAACATTGAAGCAATATCTAAGTTTACCTAGTATTAGTTAACAGCAATCATAAATTCCTCCCCAAGAATCCATTGGACCATAAACAATATAATTCCTCTCCTAGTTTTGAACACTCATTTTGGGCACAACTTGATAATCTACCCAATAAATTTCATCTACCTTTTTTTTTCTTACCAATCTAATAGACATATCCATTATTTTGTGGGCAATGGAGGAGAGTCAAGGGAGAAAATAAATGAGTTATGATAAATTTCTATAAAATCCCTACTTACCTTCAAGTAATGCCAAATGCTAGGATACACCTACTATAGAACAAATAATAAATATATATCTAGTCAAGACATGAAAGAGAGGCCCATTTACATCATGTGAATCAATATTAGATACCCTCTACAATGAGATGGGATATATAGAGAAAGCACATGATTACCATTTAGTTTTCAAGAAGCAAGGGATGGATATTATACAAAGTACAATACAATCTTATTAATTCCATCAACCTCCAATAGTTTACACTATGAGCCACAAGGGGGATTTGATGGTGTCCCTGAAGATGTATCAAATTTTTATTCATGTGGTACCCAAGTGCCCACCTTGTTGTTAATTGCACATCCCACTGTCATCTTGAAAGCATAATTAGCTAGGATATTGGCCACCCCATTAATCTCTTTACAAATATATATGAGTGTAATTCTTCAATAAGTCCAAAAGAGGATAGGTGTTTTGGAGGATGTTCTATATTTTCCAACTAATCATTTTCTAATTTTAATGACATTAACAACCACCATCATCTCCTTCAATCTCCACCATACAAGTTCAATATAGTTCACAAATTTACAATCCAAGGAAGAAGGTTTGAGCTTCAACCTTATTATGCGTGTCATCATAAAGTTGTTTTCAAGTGATACCAATCATTTTAACATGCTCATCTTGAATTAAATAACCAATACCAAATATTCTAAAATTTCCTTTTGAAGTATTGGATCAAAAATCAATTTACCCAATCATGGAGAGGAGGGGATCATTTATGCCTACACTTGGATTTGGAGAATTAATACTTCCATCCCCATAAATGGGGAATTCAAAGATGTACTTTTATTTACTTAAGAGTTATTATATTTTAATTTTAATTATTTAAGAATTATTTTTATTTTTATTTTTGTTTTGCGTAAAGATTCATTTCATTGTTTTAACCTTCTTTTTAAAATATGTGTTTGTTATGATTGGTTTTTATGTAAACGCTCGTGAAATTATGTTCCATACGTTGTTATAAATAGAAAATATAACAATAGAGAAACATTTATAACAATTAAGGCACTCTACATATTTATTCAACAAACAATGTTATATATTTATAGTTTTAGATTTCTTCATTAGCATCCTATAATTATGCTAGTTAAGATGATGGCTAGCTAATATAGTTGACACCAAACTATGACTATTGACAACAAACTAGATCTAGTGACAAAAAACTGGGACTCATGACAGCTACACATAATTTTGTTACTGAATTATTCGTTTATGTTCAAGAATTAATACCAAAACCCCCTCTTAATGCTACAACACTACATTGACTAACTGCAAAATAATAGGAAATGCATGTTGATAACAATTTTTGAGTTCCAGCAAGAATTTTTTAAGTTTCCCCCAAACTACAGGTATAGTCATCTAGCTATCATCCAAGTTCCCAACATCATTGGACACCATTTACATATGAAGTGTGTCATCATCCTCATAAAGGTATGATGTTGAACTTCTAGACTCCCCTAAACTGTTGGACACCAATCCTCACATGTATGTCTAATAACTCCAATGAGGTATAGTTTCTCTGATCTACAAGCACCTCATACTATTGTGCATCTAACTATTCTCCATTATATCCTTCCTTGTCTTCAAAGTGTTGGCTTCTTCAAAATAGAACAACTTCCTCATCTTCAATGAATTCATCATCACTATAATTTGGCGGTTCTTCAATAATGGCTAACATTCTCTTAGTTCTTACAGCTCAGCATCAACAAAATTCACAATAGCAGCAACAACAAAATTATACTCTCACACAAGCTGGCAGTAGCTTTCTCCAATCAACAAGGATGGAAACTACAAAAACACGCTCGATACCAAAATATAAAATATAACAATAGAGAACCATTTGTAACAACTAATGCACTATGCATATTTATTTATCAAACAATATTACATATTATAGTTTCAGATATCTTCAATAACATCTTATGATTATGCTAAGTAAGATGATAGGTAGCTAAAACAGTTGACACCAAACCGTGACTATTGACAACAAACTAGATCTAGTGATAGGAAACTGGGACTGTGATAGCTACACACAATTCTATTATTCTTATTCGTTTATGTTGGATTTATTGTTATAAAATGCCTCTTAACATAAAGAATAAACTAAATTTATTTAATAACTTTATAGTACTAAATAAATTGTAAAATAAATTCTTGTACATTTTAAAATTTATTTTACAATTAAAAATTTGTTATATCCATTATTATCTACATTGCAATAATTTTTTTTTTAAAAGGAAATCATTTTTTAACTAATTCTATTAATAATTAAAAAATAATAATAAAAACCTCATTAATTTTTATTTTTTCCTTATTTTAGAAATAATTATAAAATCTTGTTGTTTTCGAGCACAAAATATATCACCTTCATCAACATGGGAAAATATAACAAAGACAAAATTCATTGTCATCTTTATTATTTGTCGGAAATCTTTTAAACATAGCCACAAAAGACTACCCCTCAATAATACCATAACAACGCAGCGACAAATAATTGGCCTTCATGACATAAGGGAGCATTTATCACGTGGATTTGGTAAAGAGGACGCGGATTAACTAGCATAATCATAAGCACTTACTGTTTTAATGAATTAGTCATACTTTACCTATATATATGATGTGGGGGAGCTCATATTTTGTATCTCTGTCAAGTGAATACTAGTTGAGCAATATGTCTGAGTATTATTTGTTTGAATCATGGACTGCCATTCAGGCTCTAGTGGTGGTGGGTTTACTAATTAGCACTGCTATCAAATCTAGATCATCAAAGAAGAAGAAATATCCCCCAGGTTTGCTTTATATTTCTTGTGTTCTTGTCTTTCTTCCCTGATTGAAAATTGTGTGAATCTGAAGAAATTGTGAATGCAGGTGTGAGTGTATGGATGGTTGTGAGGGACCTTGTTCTGCACAAGGATAAGATGCCTCATCGAACATTCTACCAGTGGGCTAAATGCTACGGTCCAGTCTATTGTGTTCGTACAGGCCTTGCATCTGCTGTTGTTGTATTGAACTCAGCCAAATCATGCAGACAGGTAAGTTGTTGTTGTGTTGTTCATAAAAGGTAACAACACATGATGTGTGTTTGTTACCTTTAAACTCTATGCTTTCAACAAGTTTTTACAAAACCATTTTTTTTTTTGAAATGGAAGTTTTTATAAATCAAAGTCCTTGAAAATGTAAATGTGGGTTGTAGGCCATGACAGACCATCATTCATCTATTACAGCGAAAAACCTCACCACAGCCTTGCAAGTCCTGTCGTTGGATAAGACAATGGTGGCCTTGTCTGACTATGGAAGAGATCATCGCTTGATGAAGAAGCTCATGGTCTCACACCTCCTCGGAACAACTCCTCAAGTACACTCTTCATCCCCTTTTTACTCAGCTACATATTTTTATACCCGTCTACTTGTGTAAACAGAGAAATAATGCATTCATGCGAGAGGAAATGGTGCAGAAGCTAATAGCTTCCATGTATCTTGAGTTGAAGGAGGCACAATGTAAGGAAAGCAAGGTGTGAGATAAGCTTCCTATGCTAATCTTGAGAGGACGATTATGTAAATTCAACTAACTATTACAGAGATTTCAATGGACAAATAAACATGCATAAATGAAATATCACAATAAACACATAACATAGTAATTACCATGGGGAAACCCTTCCGGGAGAAAAACCCCACCCTCCAAAACCCGCACAATGTATTATCAAATCAAGAAGATTACAATACACTTGCAATGCAAGTTCTTACAGGAGCGCATCACCACAACTCGAACTTGGACTCAGAGAGACTCCTTCTAGCACCCAGTCTTGCAAACTGAACTCGATGATTCAAACACCTCCCCAAGCCCTCCTTTTATAGTGATTTACAACCTGGAAACCATTTGTGGTTTTACAAAACCATGGGCAAAACAACCATGCCACATGTTACCCACTTGTCATTTGTAACTCCAAGATGGAAAAACAACCAAGTTAAAATAGCATTTTCGTCCATAATTTTGTCCTCTAGTTTAGACCCCCATAAAAGTTATACAATGAGTTGTTTATACTCTAAAAATAGCCCTCTTATATTCTACTAGGGACAAGGCACATTTTTTAACAACTCATACACCTTTTTCCAACACATAAACATGTGGAGAATTACCACAAACAAATTCTAGAATTTTTTGGAAAAAGCTTGCAAGGTTGAGACATGATTCTCAACATACTCCCACTTGTCGAACACCTTGCAAGAGTCAGGGGATCCAAAGTGTCATGGACTTAATTGCTAGGGGCCGAGAGCCCCATAGACTCTGAACACCATCTAAATTTCTCTGTGCTCACGGGCTTAGTTAATGCATCAGCAACATTCACCAAAGTCTCCACCTTCTCCAGCTTCACCTTGCCATCCTCGACCATATCTCTCACAAAATGATATTGTACATCAATGTGCTTGGTCCTGGCATGAAATGTTGGGTTCTTCACTAGGTAGATTGCACTCTGACTGTCACTATAAATTGTCATTGCACCCTATTTGAACTCTATATCTAAACACAATCTCTTTAGCCAGATGGCTTCCTTGCAAGCATGAGTAGCTGCCATATACTCTGCCTCTGTAGTGGACAAAGCGACCACAGCTTATCGCTTTCTCATCCAACTGATTGCACCACCAAATAATGTAAACACATATGCACTAGTGGATCTTCTTTTATCAACATCACTGGCCCAGTCTGAATCCACGTAGCCTTGAATATCCAAGGAATGCTCATTTCCTGTTCCATGGAAACAAATAGAGTACTCTAAGGTACCCCGCAAGTATATGAAAACTCTTTTTACTGCATCCCAATGTGCTCTTCCTGGATTAGACATGTAACGGGAAAGTACTCCCACTGCTTGGGCAATGTCTGGTCTTGTATAGACCATAGCATACATCAAACTTCCAACAGCACTCTGATATGGTACTCGACTCATCTCTTCCATCTCCAATGGGGATGTAGGACACTGTGAGCTAGAAAGCTTTGTTCCCATAGTAATAGGAACACTCAATGGTTTAGAATCCTGCATATTGAATCTTCTTAGAATAGTACCAACATACTTACTCTGGCCTAGCCAAAGCTTTCTATTTTTCCTATCTCTTATAATCTCCATTTCCAGAATATGCCTTGCTGCACCAAGATCTTTCATTTCAAACTTTGCTGAGAGCTAAGATTTTAATTCTACAATCAAACCTTTTCCTTTGCCAATAAACAACATGTCATCGACATACAAGGCAATAACCAGGAAATAATCACCATCAGACTTGTAATATATACAGTGATCAGATTTAGATCGCACAAATCCCAAACTCAAAACATATGTATCAAACTTCTGGTACCACATCCTAGGACTTTGTTTTAAACCATACAAGGATTTCTTCAACTTACAAACCAAATGACTTTTACCTTTCACCACAAAGTGCTCTGGCTGTGTCATATAAATTTCTTCCTCCAAATCTCCATGAAGGAAAGTTGTTTTCACATCCATCTGCTCAACCTCTAGATCATAAGCAGCTGCAATAGAAAGTAAAAATCGAATGGATGTCATTTTTGCTACAGGAGAAAAAATTTCACCATAATCAACTCCTGCAACCTGGGAGTAACCTTTTGCAACCAAACGTGCTTTATACTTCTCAATGCTTCCATTTGAACCCATCTTCCTTTTGAACACCCATTTACAACCAACAGGCTTCCGTCCTTCAGGCAATGGTACAAGGTCCCATGTGTCATTCTTCTTAAGAGCTGCCATCTCTTCTTCCATGGCTATTTTCCAGGACTCTGAATCATTCATACCAAGAGCCTCTTCTACAGATCTCGGTTCATCAATATTAGCATTCAAAGCAAATATACACCTCCAATCATCAGGAGAATATCCATACCTTTCTGGTGCTTTCCTCTATCTACTAGACCTTCGAACAAGATCTGGTTTAGGTTCAGGTTCTCCCTCTTCCTCTGATGATTCAGAACTCATAGAGCTCTCCTCAACATCTTGTCTTTCTAAGGGCCTCGATTCAACTTTCTCAGGTGTAGCAGGCAGTTGAATCACATCTTTCTTTTCTTCCATCTGTTCTGGCTGCACTATAACAGAAGAAGGCTTAGTTTCTCTAAAAATAACACTTCTGAATAAAATACCTTTTGTGCAACAGGATCCCAAAGCTTGTATCCTTTCACACCATAACTATATCCAATGAAGATACATTTGACAGCTTTGTTGTCCAATTTTGTCCGCTTCTCCTTTGGCACATGAGCATATGCCTCACAACCAAACACTCTCAGATGTCTAAGTGAAGGCTTGTGGCCCGACCACACTTCCATTGGCGTCTTATCAACAAGAGCTGATGTAGGAGACCTGTTTATCAGGTAGCAGGCAGTGGCTACAGCTTCAGCCCAAAACTTTTGTTCCAGTCCAGCTCCACTCAGCATACTCCTAGCCTTCTCCATCAAGGTCCTGTTCATTCTTTCTGCAACTCCATTCTGCTATGGAGAATACGGAGTCGTCTTCTCTCTTTTAATACCACAATCTTTACAAAATGTGTCAAAATCATTAGAGCAATATTCACCACCATTATCAGTTCTCAAACACTTTATCTTCTTTCCAGTCTGCAACTCAACCATTGCTTTAAATTCTTTGAAACGACTGAAAACTTCAGCTTTACTCCTAAGAAAATAAACCCATGTTCTTCTACTGAAATCATCAATGAAAGAAACATAATAAACTGATCTACCAATAGAAGAAACATCAACTGGACCAAATACATCTGAATGGATAAGATCCAAAATACATGAAGACTTATGAGAACTCGAGTAAAACTGAATACGATTTTGTTTACCATAGATACAATGCTCACAAAAATCAAACTCAAGATTGCAGTCATTCAACCCATCAACAAGGTTTTTATTTTTCAAGGTCCATAGACCCTTCTCACCTATGTGGCCGAGTCTTTGGTGCCATAACATGGTCTTCTCTGTAGGTAACTTTGATTCGGTAGATAGAGCACCCTTGGGTACCCAAAAACCATGACCATCTGTTGAAAGAGAAACCCTCTCCTTCTCCAACAAAGTAGTCCTTTTCACAATCTTATCAGAAGTACTATTGCACTCAACCGTGCATGCATCAAGCTGGTACAATGTACCCAATCTGCTTCCTCTTGCTATTACCATAGCACCTCTCACCATTTTCACACCTGCTTCAGAAAACTGTACAAGCACACCCGCATCTATTAGTTTGCTAACAGATAACAAATTTCTTGCTAGTCCCAGGATATGCAAGACACCATCAAATCTTCTAATTCTACCATCAAAAAATTTCACACGAATACTTCCACGACCAACAATATCAAGAAGAGAGTTATCACCCAAATACACCTTACCACCATCAAAATTTTCATACTTACTAAACCAGTTTCTATTAGGAGTCATGTGGAAAGATGCACCTGAGTCTATCAACCATGCATTGTCACCTGCATGAGTGGCCAAGGCTGCGATGAAAGCATCTCCATCTTCCTTCTCGGACTCAGAATCAGAATCTTGCTTCTTCTTCTTCTTCTTCTTCTCCTCTTTGCATTCCTTTCGGAAGTGTCCAGGTTTGCCACAATTCTAGCAGATTGCCTTGGACTTACCAGGAGATTTTGATCTCCCCTTATTCTTGGACTTAGAATGGCCATGCTACTTTTCGTTCTTGCCTCTTTTTTTTGGTCTTCCTCAAACACTCAAAGCCTCTTTGGCATTCAAAGAGACCTTCCTTCTCATCTCCTTAGAAAGTAGAGAACCAACAACATCCTCCATCTTCAAGACAACGGAAGTGCTCCCTATGGCCATGACAAGGTTGTCCCATGAGTCTGGCAACGAACATAGCAAGATTTGGCACCTTTCTTCTTCATCCATTTTCACCCCAACTGAGGTCAACTGAGTCACCAACATATTAAAGCTTTCTAGATGCTCAGAAATTCATCCACCTTCTTCCATTCTCAAGGAATACAACTTCTTCCTCAAGAAAATCTTGTTCACAAGTGATTTCGCTTGATAGATCTCACTTAGCTTCTTCCAAAGCTTCTTTGCAGTAGATTCTTCATGGACATTAATCAGAATTGAATCTGCAAGACACAATCTGATGAGACCTTTAGCTTTTCTATCATTCACATCATATTGTGTAGCTAAAGTTGGATCTGCGGGCCTCAGCGTATTCTCATCCACCGCATCCCATAGATCTCGATCAATTAACAGATCTTCCATCTTTAGCTTCCACATCTCAAAGTTTGTGCCAGAAAACTTTTCTACATCAACCTCCCCGATATGCTGCAACTTTGCAACTCAAGAATACAAAATGGCAAAACCTTTGGTAATAAGCTCCCACTCAAACCTTTGATTAGCTCAAAACTCGTATCTAAATAAATAGAACCAAAATCACAAAATTTTATACTCACTTCTGTAAGGAAGCAAAGGTGCATGGAATCGCTTCCTATGCTAATCTTGAGAGGATGATTATGCAAATTCAACTAACTATTACAGAGATTTCAATGGACAAATAAACATGCATAAATGAAATATCACAATAAACACATAACACAGTAATTACTGTGGGGAAACCCTTCCAAGAGAAAAACCCCACCCTCCAAAACCCGCACAATGTATTATCAAATTAAGAAAATTACAATACACTTGCAATGCAAGTTCTTACAGGAGCGCATCACCACAACTCGAACTCAGACTCGGAGAGACTCCTTCTAGCACCCAGTCTTGCAAACTGAACTCGATGATTCAAACACCTCCCCAAGCCCTCCTTTTATAGTGATTTACAACCTAGAAACCATTTGTGGTTTTACAAAACCATGGGCCAAAACCATGGGAAAAACAACCATGCCACATGTTACCCACTTGTCATTTGTAACTCCAAGATGGAAAAACAACCAAGTTAAAATAGCATTTTCGTCCATAATTTTGTCCTCTAGTTTAGACCCCCATAAAAGTTATACAATGAGTTGTTTATACTCTAAAAATAGCCCTCCTATATTCTACTAGGGACAAGGCACATTTTTTAACAACTCATACACCTTTTTCCAACACATAAACATGTGGAGAATTACCACAAACAAATTCTAGAATTTTTTGGAAAAAGCTTGCAAGGTTGAGACACACTCTTCAACATGCAATGACACAGTGAACATGAACAAAATCATTCTTGATCACCTGTTTCCCTTTGCTCTAAATCAAGTAATTCCCATAGCACAGTAACCTATAACATGGAAGCGCCATAAATGCAACATTTTAACTTACAGTATTTGTAGTTTGGTATTGAAATTTGGAAGGGCTTATCCATCAAATGCAATTGTAATTTTCATAAACAAAGGTGGCAGAATGCTTCTTGGGTCAATTGGTAACTTGTTTGATTAAAAAAAACCCTCAGTAGTCCAATGGTAGAAAGATAGATAGTTCAACTGATAAATTATGAGTAGTTGACTGGTTACCACCTATTATTTCCTAATTTACATTAAAAATATTGAATTAATTTGGCTTGGATCACAAGTCATAGGCAGAACTGTGGAACCCTTAAAGGTTGAAGAGTTGGGCAGTGAAGTTGTATCGGTGCAGGATATGTACAATCTTATAATTAGGGATCCTGCAACTGCTGCTCTCGAAATCAATTGGAGGGATTTCCTTCCTTTAATAAATCATTAGCTTCCTAACAGAAAATTAGAGAATATGTTAAATGATGTAATGAGGATGAGGTCAGCAACTGTGAGGGCTCTTATTCGCCGAGAGAGGGAGCTTTTATCCTCAGGAAAGGTAGCTTGGCATTTTACCCTGACCCCCGTACATTAATTTGACTAAAACCCATTAGTCCTCTATCTAAAACAGTACTATTGGTCATATCACTTTGTTTTTTCTTGTAAAAATAATTATTTTAGACCTTGTAGTCTGTCTTTTTTTGGGACTTGACCTAAAAGAATCAGCTATAATTGTGTATGGATGGTCAATTTGGTTATGCTATTTATATGCATGTTAGCATGGCTCTGAAAAACCTGTTTCACAAAAAACATAGAGTCTTGGTTGGTTTAATATGCTGATATGTCCCAGAATCTTTTGACTGTGTTCTTTCTAGTTATGCCTTTGATGATTAAATGTATTAATGAGTGATTGAGCCGAAAGGATATCTAGACATGCTGCTGAAGCAAGGCGAGATGCTGAGTGAGAAGCAGCTGGAGACTGCAATATGGGAGCCTGTAATTGAAATCACTATTACAAGTCATGTGGCTATGATCTGGGCTTTCTTCAACCTCACCAAGCATCCTCACGCTCAGGTACAAATGTAAAAGCTTTTGCATTTTTATCAATGAAGTCATTCTTTTTTAATGAAAACTTCTAAAATCCTCCAATGCCAATGACAGGAACGACTTTACAAAGAGATAGAGGAAGTATGTGGAAGGAAAGCAGTAGAGGAAAAGGATTTGGGGAAGTTACCATATCTTAAAGCAATATTTTATGAAACTGTACACAAACATTCTCCTTTGCCTCTAGTGCCGCTGCTTATCGTCCATCAAGATGTGGAAATTGTTGAAACAGTATTAACTTCAAAAATGCCATATCCCATAGAGAGAAATAAGAAACTAAACACGTAAAATGTGAGATATAAATAAACTCTGAGATTCAAAGAATCTCAATGTTCTATATTAATGCCATTTTTCATAATACATAGTTGCCAGAGATGTCAGTGCTCTTTTCTTGTCATACATCCATGCCACCACATAAAATAGGGTATTGTATATGCCTTTTTACAAAACAGAGTCTATTTCTAGAATACACAAGAAGCTTCTCAAATACACCACACATACAATTGTCTAGATACATTGAAGAATATAGAAGAAGGAGATAGGAATAAATGTGGTAAGTGAGAGTGAACAAAGTGGTAGGGGAGATTACTCTAGTACAATTGGAGTCCACGTCAGCCAACACTCCCCCTTAATCTTCACTGCCATGTATGTCTTCAATACCAATTCTTTTACTCTTCATTTTCCATTGACTGATGTCTTCTTTTATCTCTTGTTGATGTACATAACCAAGTCTGCTAACTTCTTCAAATCCTTTTCTTTGCCTTCTTGATGATCTTCATGCCTAACAATGCCTTTCTTTTTGTCCAACTACTGTTGTAGTCTCTCAAACCTTTATTTTTCAAAACTTCAATCTTGATCTTCTTGCAAACTTGCCATCTAAAGATGTCTTGCCAAAATTATGTGTTGTGTCTTCAAACTTGCCATGATTGCTATCAACTTTTACATGCGAACTTTTATACTTGAACAACAATTTTTTTTATTCTCTTTCAACTTAGACAGCTATGCATACAAACTCCTCAAACCTTTTATGATCTTTCGTTTTATAGCTGTTGCTGCACCTCAATGATTTCTTCTTTAATTGCTGCTGCAATTTTGAACATCTTTCAGGCATTCTTCTACCCTGTTAATTTGACTTTTTTACTCACTTCTTTCTCTCTATTTTTCCATCATTTATCTTTCTTTCATTCTTTCTTTCCAAATTCTTTTCTTTTCTTTGTTGTTGCAGTAGCTTCTATTATGCCCAAAATAATTTCATTTCATTTTTATTCCTCTTATTGCTTCATCTCTGCCCAAATTTTAGTTCTTCTTCTCATCTGAATTTCTTCTTATGATGAAAAACTTTAACAGTTGTGGTTGTATCAAACTTTTGACTGTTTTTTTTTTCTTCTCTTCATGGTGGCACTCTTTGGTAATTTTTCTAACTTTCCCTTTTCAGAAAACTATGATCCCTTTGTTTTCAAGTCTTCAAAACATCAAGTTGGAACTTTCAACATCTTTACAATTTGTAAATGTCTTGCTAGACAACATTTTCTTTTCACTCAAAACATTTTTCATCCCATTTGCACATTCATTCCTTTCATGATTTTTATTGATCTTCACATATGAACATTTGTACAATCTTTCAAACAAACCTGTAAGCTTTTCCCAACTAGAACCATAACACCATCCACAATTCATTTTTATACAATCTGTCATAGATTCATTATTCCATTCTTTGTTCCAACACATCTTTTTAGAATGATTTCTTAAACCACAAATTTTACATGGATGCATATCCCAACACATCTCTTTAGTGTGACCACCTCTATTACAATGAGAACATTGAATTTCTTTCTTTCTTTGCACTGATTTGTTTAAACATATATCATGTTGAACATTATTTTCATTTTCTTCACATTTTCTATATCCAAGGCCTTCATATTTTGGCCTCATAATTGGTTTTATTGGCTCTTTCATTCCTTGCTCATTTTTGCCCAAACCTTTTACTTTAAAACCCATTTTCTTCATAATTTTCAGACCAACATTATCATCAAAACAACCAACAACATTTTCAGATTCATTAATATATTCATCTTGACACTTTTTATCTGGAATATCTTCAGCAAAATCAATCTATCAATCAAAGGAATAACATACATCATCTTCTTTCTTGCATTCTTCACCAGTTTTTACAAAATTACACATACCCAATGACTGATTAGAAAAACACAAATCTTCAGTGCCACATGATACATCACATATAGATGGCTTTAACTTCAAACATTCATTCTCTTTTTTTAGTTTTGATATTTCTTTCTTTTGCAAATTGTTTTCATCTTCTACCCTTTTTAACATTTTTTCCAAATCTTCATTTTTCTTCTTCACATCATCAAAGAGTTTTAGTTTTTCTTCTAACTCTTCATTCCTTTTTTAACTTCATTCAATTCTTTTTCAAGATCATAATTTTCATCTAAAAGATTACACTTTTCCATTTGTTTCTCTTTTAAAAGATTTATCATTTCTGAACATTTTTTCTTACATTCCTTCAATTCTTCTTCCAATTCATTTGTTTTCTCTTTCTTTACTCTATCAGCTTTCCCCATTGAAATAAATGATTCAAACTGACTTACCTGTGCACTTGATTTCACAACAATGCTATGACTTTCTTTGGCAGCTTCGCGTGCCTCACTCTTCTTTCAAGATTTCCTTTCAATCTACCTTTAGAGGTCTGCAGATGAGCAATCCTTAGCACTGGACACTTTCTTTGTTTCGGATCTTACAAACTGCTCTCTTTATCTTTTGTTTCAACTCTTCCTCTTGTTGACAATTTTACTATACACCATTTAGAGAGAATCTACACTTTTACACACGGAACTGCTACTCACCCTTTCAAATGGCAGTAAATGCTTGATGAAAGCAACAAAATATTTTCCTTAGGACTCCATATTCCTATTTTTGATAACCAATCTTTCAACACAACGCTTTCTAGTATTCCTTATTTCTGAAAGCCACAACTCTTTCTTTCAATCTTCAAATTCATTTCATTTTACTGTGAATTCTTTATTTGAAAGCTCAGTAATACAAAAATAACCCAAGTGATTAGGAGAGCGTCTTATATTTAATTACACCTTTGATTCAATAAACAACAAACTTACCTCCTTTTCTAATTTCTGGCTCCACCTTAATATTAACTGTACAGAGTGTTACAATCTCCTTGACAGATTTTACAGATGTCGGCTGAAAACTTACTATGACAACGAATGCATTTTAGATTAAGAGCTTCTCTTTTTCTGAAGGGATCTCCTGTGTATTCTATTGGTAGACACATTTGCAAACCGACAGCTTCTGCAACTGCTCTTGGGTCGGCACTCCTTCCATGGTCCCTTTATTGTTGACCAACAATGACTTATGCTCCCCTACATAATGGTCTGCAGCAGCTAGCGTCCTCCACAATCTTTCTCTGACCTCTCTTAAACCCTTACTCTTTTTGACAATGACGATAAGCAATGATCTTATTTTCACTGATCTATTTTTTCTTTTCACTTCGTTTCATTGCTTCTTGTATTCTTTGATTTCACAATATCCAAGCGGCTAATGCACCCTGGCGACTTCTTTTAGAGACTGCAACCCTTATCTGTGGCGACCTTTGCTTTATGACAGTCAACTCCACTTTTTTTATCTGTGGAATATAAGAACTGCAACCCTCTTTTTCTTCTAGCAGTGACAGGTTCATCTTGAAATTGAAACACATCGATCTTCTACTTTCATCATCCTCCTCTCTAACAGCTTTGAAAAATACAGTGGCCTTTCTCAGTTGCAAACTCTTTTCATGAACCTGCTCCTCTTAGATCTCTCACCTGCTAGTTGGTTGTTTAAAACCCTTTCAACAGCCACCCAACAATCATCAACAATTTTCAACACCCACGCCCAAGATTTGCTTACTGCTCTGATACCAATTTGTTGAAATAGGGACAAACAAAAAGAGCACATTCCACAGAGAAATAAGAAACTAAACACAGAAAACAGAGATATAAATAAAACTCAGAGGATTCAGCAATCTCAATGTTCTATATTAATGACATTTTTCATAATACAGAGTTGCCAGAGCTGCCAGTGCTCTTTTCTTGTCATACATCCATGCCATCACAGAAAACAGGGTATTGTATATGCCTTTTTACAAAACAAAGTCTATTTCCAGAATACGCAAGAAGTTTCTCGAATACACCACACACATACAATTGTCTAGATACATTGAAGAATATAGAAGAAGTAAGGAGATAGGAATAAATGTGGTGGGTGAGAGTGAACAAAGTGGCAGGGGAGATTACTCCAGTACAGTTGGAGTCCACGTCAGCCAACACTCGTACAAATGTAAAAGCTTTTACATTTTTATCAATAAAGTCATTCTTTTTGAGTGAAAATTTCTGAAATCCTACAATGCCAACAACAGGAACGACTTTACAAAGAGTTAGAGGAAGTATGTGGAAAGAAAGCAGTCGAGGAAAAGGATTTGGGGAAGTTACCATATCTTAAAGCAATATTTTATGAAACAGTACGCAGACATTCTCCTTTGCCTCTAGTGCCACTGCGTATCGTCCATCAAGATGTGGAAATTGACGGCTACCATGTTCCGGCAGGATGGGAGGTATTAATCCTCTATTCTCATAAGGGCTTATAGATCATTAGTTTTTACAAAATATTTTATGAAATTGGACTCAGGCTTAAACAACTTATTTTAAGTTTTGTTTATTTGATTAAAATGTATTCAATTGTTTTGATGATTTATTAATTGTTTATTATTCAGATATTAATTAATATATGGGGAGCAAATAATTATGAAGGAGAATGGAAAAATTCAGAGGAGTGGAAACCAGAGAGACAACTAGTGTTTCCAGTAGAAGAGGATATTTATAGGAACATGGTATTTGGAGCAGGGAATAGGTTGTGTGCAGGATGGACACAAGCGGTGACAATAGCCTCATTGGTTATTGGGAGGACCATTCAAAACATTGAGTTGAAAATGCCAATAGGACATGAGGAAGACTATGAAACAATAATAAATACAGGAACTCACAAGCTACGTCCTCTCTTTTCAATTCTCACACCGAGAAATGTATAATCCATGTCTCTATATTTTGGTGTCTAGATGATAATATTATATTGATACTCAATATCTTATATGTATTATAAGTGAGAAGAATGAGCTAAAAGAAGAAAAATGTATCAAGTGGAAGGACTAGATTACCTTAATGAAAATAAGCCATATTTCAAAAAGTATTCCACAAAAATGAACATGACTTAATGACTGGTGATCCTTAACCCAAATTTATTCTCATTGACTTTTTTTGTTAAAACCATACAACTTGCAATAGACAATCAATTAAGGTGTATGAAAAATTGATTAAGTTGATGTAGTGTTAATTTTAACAAAATGTTTTAAATATTCAAAAGGTTGAAATCATTAAGTGTAGTTTTGTAATGTAAAAGCTAAAAAGAGTCTTGAACATCAATGTTGGACCTTTTTATACTATATTTCAACATATTAGATCACACTTTCACAATATCCACTTACATGTACATGTTTATAGATCTCTCCAATTCACAATATTTCATATATTCCTAAATAATTTAGTTGTCAAATTCGTAGGCCCCCATTTTAAATAGAGATAGTCATAACTAATTTATGATGAAACACAAATAAGACTATGTTTATATTTCTCATATTTTATCAAACTCCTTGTCAAATAGTCTATCATAAGACTGGTAGAAAATACGATCTTCTATCACTAAGATTTGCATCAACCCCCAACTAATAGATCGACCTAACTTACATCATCAAAACTGTTAATATTAAACTAACATATCTCTATTTTGTAAAGTTTTTTTTTTCATTTATTTCAAATAAATATCATAACATCGAAAAAAATGCCAATGGTAGGTGAAGCCATCTTTCATAATTTATTCAATGTCCTCCTTGTATGATAAAAAGAAATGAACATCTACTAAATGTAAAGAAATGTGGATTTTTAGTAGACACCATAGTAGCCATACATGATAAACATGATCTTAAGGAATGCAATATTGTCAAATAAGCAACTAACAAATGCAACTAACATTTGTGAAATGGTATTTCTCAACCTACACCAACATCCTCCCTACATGAATAGAGAAGTTTTAGCTATGGGTATGGATTTTATTTCAAGTATACAAATTATAAAATGCAGAAGCATAGACAAGGCATGCAAACTAAAGGAATGCCATGATTGCAACATATGAACAAAATGGATTTAATGAAAATTCAAATGTGATTAATAGGTGTATAGCCAAACTCCACGTATTTTCCAACATCTTACCTTCCTGCGCCAAAATGGGGGCTTTGGAGGGTTTTAATTCATGCATGTAAAATGTAGAAGCATTTACACAGAGCATAAACTATTTGACAGAATTCCCAAGAGAAAAGAAATTTTTATGCATTTCAAAATGTGGAAGAATTGAACCATTGACATAATGTTTCAAAGAAATATGGTCTCATGGAATGGCAACTATAGGAAAATAATAAATTTGTTGAAAAGGCTTTAGAAGTTTCCAGAAAAATTCAATTGGCGGGTGTAAAGCCAAACTCTATAACCTTGTTAGCGAAATCTACTTGTGCCAAAGTGGGAATTTTGGAATAACGGATAAGCATCCATCTAATTTTGTGGTATCTGAGAAGAATATGGAAAAGGTTAAGGAAAGGAAATTACAATAGTATTATGCAAAGTAAGAGAGCATATTAGCCCTATTAACACAATCCACATGTTGATTTGTATGGTAGCATGGCCTATATGCTCTACCTGGTATGACTATTTTAGCAGCTTGCATTGAAGTGGTAGGCTATTAGAAATTATGAGCTTTTAGAGAACACATCTTGAGCACCTACAACAAAATTGTCACTACAAACAAGAGCCCTGTACAATATGCAATTTTGCCATGTTGTGAATAGGAAGCTATGAGGCGGGGAAGCACAAGGAGTGAAAGGCCACAGAAAATGCTAATTTGGGAATATAAGGGCATCTTTGTAGGTTGCTTTGTCGAAAACAAACATCTATAAGATTTACTCTCTTTTAGTTTCAAGCCCCATCGTGCAGGTTATGAAAGAAACTTGTTTGTAGAAGTCATGAAAGAAGGGTATTTGAATAGGTTGTGACTATTATGCAATTTTTTTTAAGGAAGTCAGTATTAAATGATACATCCTTTGAAGATAGGAGATGATCAATTAAAAATAAGATTTGGTCGAAAAAAATGAAAGGATATGACTTTCTTAAAACTAAGATTTCATTATTTCAAAAATCACTTAAAGGTGGAGATTAATGTTTTCGATGGAGTAAAAATTGCATTAGTTGATGCATCGAGAATCATGTGGGCAGTTATACACCCGTTTAAACCAAAGTCATTTTTTTATTATTTTCTTGCAGGAAAATTGTGGATTTATTTAGCTCGCTATTGGCCAACAACTAATATTCGGGGGGTTTAGATTTCTGAAAAAATAAAATTGAAAAGGCCGTCCAATAAAAACGAAAGAGGGAAATGTATTAAACATGACTTCCTAATGTTTCATCCATTTTTTCGCAAAGGGCACATGGTTCTGGAGCTGAATGCATGGAATTATAAAAAGCAGTTCACGTGCCTTGTTTGTGCTTCCACATTTTGCATTTCATGCATGCATTATGTTTTCTTGCTGCATTTCACGAAAGAGATGCAGAGCACTCTCACATTTTTCATTTTGTGAATATGCCGAAATCAGGGCACTCCATAAGAAGCTATAAGAAGCTATCTGGTTCGTGCAGTTTTGTGAACACTTTTAGTGCATCATCTATGCATTTTCCTTTAGCATACATGGTTAAAAGGTTGTTTGCCACACAAATAGCTAGCTCAAAGCCAGTTTTAATGACATGGGTATGTACCTGCCTGCCCTCTTCAATAGATATCAAGTCGGCACATGCACTAAGAAAACTTGCAAAGGTAAGTTGGTTGCATCTTAAACCCTTACCTTGCATTTGGTGAAAGAGATTTAGGGCCTCCTTTGAGCACACGTTTTGCATATATCCTGCATTCATGGTAGTCCAAGAAGCCATATTCTGTTCAAGATTGTTCCCAAACACTTTACATGCCTATTCTATCCACATTTCATATACATGATAGTCAATGCACTCCTCACAAAGGCATCATAACTAACCCCAGTCTTAATACAATTGACATGGACTGCCATCCCCTCTTCGATTGAACCTTGACGTCCACAGGCAGTGAGGGCACTCACAAATGTGAAACTTCACACCTGGCACATTTCATAGAAAATATCAGAGGCTTCATCTCCATGCTCATTTTGGGTATATCTTGTAACCATGGATGTCCAAGAAATGACATCTCTTTTAGGAATGTAGTCAAACACTTGACAAGCATGAAACAGGCTGCCACTTTTGATATAAACATCCACAAGAATGCTTGCCGTATTCATGTTTAATAAAAAACCTGTTCTAATAACAAGGGCATGCACCTGTTCCACATGTGGGGTACTCACGCACGCTTTGAGAAGTCTTGCAAAGATAGATCTGTGTGGTTTGACCTGTTCCTACTGCATTTCGCAAAAAAGCCCCACAACCTTCCCATACTGTCCACAACTACAATATCTAGTCATCATGGCATTCCAAGTAATGACATTTCGTTCAGGCATTTTTTCAAACAAATGGTATGCATCAACCAAGCTACCACATTTCATATACATGCTAATGAGATTGTTTCCTATAAAAGTATCCCGTTCGAATCCTGTGTGCGTTATGTGAGCACGGAATCGCTTTCCTTATCTCAAATTTTTACTGCGGGCGCACTCCTGCAAAGTAACACCATAGCTTTGGAAGTCTCTCTTTAAAATTGTTGGAATATCTAATCTCAACTACCTTATTAATTGTCCAGCTGCACATGTCTTCTCAGTATCCACCTCATTAAAGATCAAGATTTGATCTCATCTCCTCAATCTACTCCACCCTTGACTGTTAGTTGTTGATTGGTAGTTCTCCACATGCTCAGATCTCTATATATTGATGAGCCTTGTATGGCTTGAACTTACTCCCAAATGGAGTCCAGCTCCACAGAGCTATAAGATGGTAGAAGTAGAATTGTCATGGTGTAAGAGCTGAAGCTCTGTAAAAGTCAGTTTATGTAATAGTTCATTCTGATCAATATTAAAGTTCTACATGTGTAAATGTTTCTGGTTGTTTTGTGTTTCTTCTACCATTGGATTTCTACAATTGGTATCAGAGCCAGATGAAGATCTTAGAGCCTGAATACCTTGAAGAGCAGAAGATTTGTTGGAGAGTTAGCTGTTAAAGAGTTTGAGAAGATCTTGAGTCGCCTGGAGAAAGAGCCGCTCCCAAGAAATCCAAGCTGCAGCTGTACGAAGCCCCAAATCCTTGGAGATAGTTGTTACAATTGCAGATTTCAATCGCTTGAAAAAAATCACAAAAAAGAGATCGCTACCAGCTGCTGCAAAAGCCAAAGTCGTGGGTGTAAAAAGCAGCCGCTCATTGAGGTTAAGCTGCTGTCAAATGAAAAAGTCACCAAAATTAGCATGAGGGAGAATTTGCTGTTATTTTATAAAGAGCTCGTCGCATTGGAAGGATTTGCTGCTGCCATGTACGAAGATTGCAGCCGAGCTGTGAGCCACCAACAACTTTTTCTGCCCAGAGAATTGGAGTGCTATGACTGGACACATTTACTCGTCATAGGGAGCATGAGGCTTCCAAGGAGTTGTGGCAGCGGACGTGGAAGCTGACTCAGAGAGGGGAGATGATGACCTTGCCAGATCAGGTGCAGTTTCTGCGCCTCATGATCAATGTCTCGGGTACTAAGATAGAGCCTTGGAGATTGGTGTTTTATGATGCTGCTTGAAGAGTTAGTTGTGTTTGATGACACCGCATCTACAAAGGAAAAGATTAAAGGGTCACTGCTAAAAGGAGAGTGTTGCCAGTAGGTTGCAAATTTGGTAGAAGTTGTTGTAACATGTGAAGAAAGCACAAGAGGAAGACCACAGATCTAAAAGATCCCTTGAAGAAAGAAGTAGTTGCATTTGCAGAAGAGTTCAAAAAGCCACTATAAGGAGATCATAAAAAGAGATCAAGTTGCTTTTGAAAGAGGTGCAAAAATGTCACAGCCATAGCTGTTAATGGCACCACTGCTTTATACAAGTTTCGCAACCATAGTCTTTTGGTCGCAGTTTGAAGGAGGAAATTTGAGAATGTGGAGGAACGTGAAGCTGTTAGAACAGTGAGAAAGAGAAGCTGCTAAAGGAGATTAGAAGATCAAGAGGAAAAACAAGTGAACCTGAAAATTGATAAGGTAATAATTGGTTGAATGCAATAGCATTAAGTGTTTGTATGAGGCTAGTAAAATACCATGATATTAGGATCCCCAAGCACCTACAGTGTAGCTACACTACAAAGGGAAGTGTTGAAGAAAACAAAGGTATCACACCTGAACCTACAATGGACTAGTGAGGAAGACCAGAGCTCGTGCTTAGAGCATCCCAATGGAAAGTTGGGATTTCCTAGGTTCGATCCACGAAACCTAAAGATTGTAGATGCAGAAGCATCAATTTCCATAGTTGAGATTAAGCGAGAGTGTTGGAATATCTAATCTCAACTACCTTATTGATTGTCCAACTGCACATGTCTTCTCAGTATCCACCTCATTAAATATCAAGATTTGATCTTATCTCCTCAATCTACTCTAGCCTTGACTGTTAGTTGTTGATTGGTAGTTCTCCACATGCTCAAATCTCTATATATTGTTGAGTCTTGTATGGCTTGAACTTACTCCCAAATGGAGTCTAGCTCCACAGAGCTGTAAGATGGTAGAAGTAGAATTGTCATGGTATAAGAGCTGAAGCTCTGTAAAAGTCAGTTTATGTAATAGTTCATTCTTATTAATATTAAAGTTCTACATGTGTAAATGTTTCTAGTTGTTTTTTGTGTTTCTTCTATCATTGCAGTTCTACAAAAATATCCACAGCTTCCTTCAATCCTCATCCTTGCTTGAACAATTTGTTCACATCCAAAATTGACAATTTTGTCAAAGCAGTTGTCGTGGTGACATTTCTAGAAAAACATGTTTGATGGAAGAGAATTTGCATCTTGTAAAATGATGAAAGTTCATAACCATATTTGAAACCATAGCTGCAAGAGGCCATTCCATGTTTGGATAGAACAACATTGCAACATCATTTGTTTGGATAGAACAACCTTGCAACATTGTGTGTTTGAATGGAATGACCATGGAATGTTGTGTATGACATGATGACGACAACTGCAATGGCAATTTTGCAGGGTTTTTGCAAAGATTTCATTATATTTGAAATGGCATATATTACCAAAACTACCATTGCACATTTTTCTTGTACCTAAAATGGCATATATTATAAAATTTTAGAAAAAAAAACTAGTACATGCATTTAAAGGTCACACAATCATGCAAAATGAAGCATTTATCAAGATTTGTGTTATCCACAATGTTCATAGAACACCTTTTCCACTACATCAACAGTTCATCATTACACCACAATCTCAACAATAGTTCACACAGGGATCAAACCAAATTTCAGGTTGAGGACGTTCAGAATGAGGAACAACTTTGCATTATCAGGTATTTCCGTACTTTCTATTTTGTACCAAAAATTTGTACTGATGGGAATTAGTTGCAATTGTACTTAATGGAGGAGGATTATTGAGGAATTATTAATTATTTCTATTTTGAGAGAGCTTCTTGCAGTCTTAATACATGCTTAGCATTTACAACCTAGTTGTTTGTTTTAGGCAAAGTAATGTTGGTTGTGCCTATGTATTAGAATTTCTTTCAATGAAATGATAATGATAATAAGTTACTTTTTCTTATTTTTCTTGGTTAGAAATCATGTAGATCTTAGTAGGACTAAGAGCGTCAGTAGTGCTACCTGAGTGGCAGGCTTCACATCTTGGCTTGCAAGTTTTTGTTTGTCGTTCTAAAGGTAAGGATTGTTATCGCATATAGTCAGATGAATAACATTTGAGTTGAACCATTTGAAAGGATTGTAATTATATGCATGCCTGTTATTTTGGACATCCTGAGTATTTTTTCTCTTTCCAGTAAAGAAGTTATATGTTAGGAGCATTACACTTTCACAGTCCATAATAGTGAAGTTAAGCTTTTGGAAAAAGATTGTCGAGTAGAATTTTTCATCTACTACACAATTTTTCTCCAAAAGCTCTACAAATTAACCTATGTGTTGTAAGAAAAAATTTGGTAGCACTAATCATTGCTTTGTTTTATTACTCAATTTCCTAGTTAAATCTTGCTATTGAAGCATAACTGATGAGACTGCAGATGGTAGGGCCATCTATGATTTGTTATTTCCATTTGAGATCTTTTGAGCAGATATAAACTACATTATCTTTTTCTCAAGATCTCGTTCATGGAGGAAGCAAGGTTGGTTTTAGAATGCCAATTACAAGGTTCATGAATTCAAATTTCTATGGAGATCTAAGAGTGTGATCAAGATAAGATGGCTATGCAAGCATCAAATATCAATCTGAACTTTTTATCCACCTCTATCACACTCTAGCCCATTGGTAGTGTGTCATGGTTATTTATTGGTTAGCTTAGTTTTATTTGGATCATATCTACATAGTTGTTGTATAATTTCACATTTTATGGGATTCTTCAATTCAAGGACTAGGGATGATTTTTATGGAACTAATTGCAAACCATGTGAAAAATAGTTGAATAAAAAATATGTTCTAAAATTGTAGTTTTAGCTAGGGAGTGGTTCTGATGGGTCAGAATGTGGGTTTGTTTGGGATTGTTGAGATTTGGAAGGGTGGTTGTTTTATTTGGATAGCTTATTTTTCTACATCTTAGGTTTAATCAATTTTTTTTCTAATTTTAGAACAATTATTTTTTTACAATTAGATGATGGAAATCCAGAGCAAAATTTGTTTTAACAATTAGATACACTTTGATAGATGTTGTAGATGACTTTGGCCTAAACTAATGGCATATAGTGTTACAGTTGAGATCTTAATCAGGACACTCAAATAGAGCTCAGATAACTTATTTTAAAACTTGACATTTGCTGAAGCAATCATCATCAAAATTAATAAATACACTTGACAGGAGATATAGGTCAATTTACCCTCAAGGAGGTTAAATGTTATCATATATCATTTCTAATGCATGTTTATAGTCACAACTTAGCATAACATTATAAAAATTTGGACAATCGAGTTAAATATGGAGAATATATTTTAATACTGAACATCCATAAAAACAGTCATCTAAACATATATATTGACTTTTATAGTAGTATTAGTAGTACATACCATCCTGGCCTAATGTATTTTAAATTTCATCTCTTCTCATTTCATATATGTTTTTTCATAAATGTGGGTGGAATGGATATCCACTAAGGTACTAGTTATATGGATGAATTTGTGGTGTCAAATTATTTATGTGGGTGTATTGGTTTGGTATAGCATATTCACAAATGCAGATGGAGATGGATCAAGAGCCTACCAATTTCAAACCTTCATGGAAGCTATCCCTACCACATGTATGTGTGTCCATCATGGCTTCTTTTCTATTTGGATACCATCTTGCATAAGTAGAAACAATCTATGGATATTTTTTTGTCACTATATTTGGAGAAACGTGACTCTTGTAGTAGATTTTTTTGGTTCAGTTAGAACTAAATAGGATATATTTTATCATTGTTTTTTCATGTCAATGGATGTAAGTAGTTTTTAGTTGGTTAGCTATCGTTCATGTGAGATTCTAATGGTGACGATCTGCAGAGTTGTATACTGCACCTTTGAGAAACTTATTTGGGTGCACCTTCTATTGCATATTTCATACCATTTCATGGAAGAATTTTAAATTTATCTATGTTTGGTGTTATATTGGTTAAATCTCAAAAGTGATGGTGATAATGTGTAGGGTGGTAAATTCACCCCTTTAATAAATTGCCTTTGATCTTGGTTTCTTGGGGAATCCTTTGGGAGAAGGTAAGGACATGATTTATGTGTTCAACTAGGGAGGCATGGTGGATGAGTTTGATACAATCTTTTTATGGACTATGTGTGTAACCTTGTTGTATTTTAATGTGTGATATAGGTCTCCTTGTGAGTATGTGTCTTGTCGGAGCATTTTTTGGGTGTGCCATAAGTGGTTGGATTGTAGATGGGCTAGGTTGTTGTCATCCCTTCCAAGTTAGTACAGTGGTAATGATTGTTGGTGCATTATTCAAGTTATCTAATTTACACAATCTGATTCAACCATCCAAATTGTGTCCAAAGGTTTATCAATTTCACAAATGAGCTAGAGCTTTCTTTTTTGTTCCTTTGAGAACTATAGATCTAGACGTATGTTATTCCAAGTAAATAGTTGTTTATTGTATTTTGAATGTATTTATTGTTTACCCAGTTTAGTCATCCTAATTGATATGCCCTAAATGAGCAGTGAAGGCTTATGGAAAAAATGTTTACAATTTGTTTACATCAACATTTAGTATCACATTTTAGTTCTACAATCCATTCCTCAAAAATAAAATCATATTGTAGATCTATAGAACAATATAAAGAGCCAAGAGATGCCAATATGGATATTGGATTATGAAGAAATAAGAGTTTGGGAAATTACAAAAATAAACATTAAAATCAAAATGTATAAAATAGTGGTTGTTTTTCATTTTCTCAATTTCTTATACTATTATTAACTAAAAGCTATGGATGAAAAAAATAAATTGATTTGTGTTGATTGAAAATCAAGTCATGGGCAGAGACAAGAAGTTGCTTGAACAAAAGTGTTCGGCCTCAATTTAACATTGGTCTCATCTTGTTTTTGTACTTGCTAATCATTACATTCACTTTCAACCACGTTCACCTTTCACATTCCTTTTCTGAGGCTCATGTTTGTTTAATAGATGTAAATCCTTTCATGATTCCAACAACTTCAGATAAAATTCTATGAGCTTTTACAAATTGTGAAGAAATTTCTTAATGCCATCTTAAAAATATCTTTGGTTTTGGAGAGCAACTGGAGGCATTTTTCCAAACAGTTTACATGCATATCTTTTCATTCCTCTCTTGTGCTATTAATTCATTTTATTCTTGAGGATCTATGTATCCAACTTCAACAATTTCCCATGTCTCTTTAAACACCATTATTTTTTGTATTTTTATTGCCTGGTAGTCATAGAGATCGCCATTGAATGGAGGAACTTGCAAGAGAGAATTTGTTGATACCATTTTTTTCTTTGTGCCTTAAGAAGTTAAAAAAAATTCTTTCAACAACTGAGCCATTTCAAGACATTTGTAACCCAGTACTTTGATACTAATTGAAATGATTAAAAATCATCATAGATCTACTACAACTTTCACTACTACTATAGAATAAAAAATAGGGGATTTCATAGAATTTGGGTAAAATGCATTCAACTAAAAGTAAACTTCCTTCTTATTAAATTTTTATAATTAAATTGATGCTTATTATAGATATTTAGCTTACAATGGCATAAATAAAATACAACAAGATAACCATAATAAACAAAACTAAAAATTGAACAGTGGTCAAACTGGACAGCTGTTGTTTATTTCTTTTCTAAGACCATTAGTTAAACATTTTTTCTTCAACATGCAAGAAGTAGTGAATATCCACAGTGGTCGATAAAACATTAACCAAAACCCAACTAGTCCCTAAATCCCTATGTTTTGGGTATTAGTCACATAATACTCCAGAATTAAATTTGGAATAAGGGTTTATACAAAACATCAATACTATTTTAACATTTCTATAGTTTACAAATTCTAGTTTTCAAATTTTGTATAGAAAAGCATTTAAAACTAGTGCATTTTATAAAGATATATTTTTCCCAACCATCCATGACAATCCATAATACCATGAGACCCCATTTCTCTTAGGAATAAAGCTTCTCACAGTTAATTTATCTATGAAACAAGAAAACAATATTGAAGCAACCCACACTTCAAGACTTATGATGCACTGCTATGGACATTGGGAAACTTCCCAAAACCCCTCAAAATATATCATTTCAATGCAAAAATAGAGCAGATAAAAACAAGAACATCCAGAAATTATACTAAAGCAATGACATCTCACACAAAACAAATCATTTCAATGCAAAAAAAGAGTAGATAAAAACTAGAACATCCAAAAATTATACTAAATTAATGGCATCTCACATGAAACATGAACATCCAATATTGCTTTAGGCAGGGACTCTAGCTGGCTCACAACTCTTGTTTAAATTAGATTTCAAAAATCATTGAGCTATGAATTCTGCGAACTTGTGTATAAGTCTGAATAAATTACAAATTAATGAACCAAGACCAAAAGAGGGTGATGAATTATCAAAAAATTATAAGAAACCCACGTGTTTATAAGAAAAATGAAGCCAAAAATTACTCAAAAAGCAGTCTTTGAATGGTTGTATGAAAGTGCAAGACCTAGATTCATGAATTGGCCCAACTCAATCCCTCTGCTGTGGAAAAATCAAAGAAAACCAATAAAGAAGAGAAATCTATATTTAACCCTAGAACATTAGAAGGGAAAATGGAATCAAGAAAACAAATTTGGAGGAAAGTCAAAGCCTAAGAGAGGCTTAAGGAAAGAAAAAAATTACAAAGTATCTCATGATGAACCCTTAGGCAGGTACATCACAAGACATTAGAAGAATTAAAAGATATCAAAGCATTGAAACTATAGGAATCAACAATAGAAACTGATGTCCAAGAAAAAATGGAAGAAGGTTTAGACTTCCTCCTAGAAGCAACAATAATATGAAAAATAATTGGAAAGAGGAAAATCAAGAAATTCATAGAGGAATGGGCAAGGGAAAACTAGAAATAGGACCACGTGATCAAATTCTTACCCAACAACTTATTATTAGTTTTTTTCTATCTAGAGACTCGTCCAAAAACAAAGTCCTAAACCACAACCTATCGAAATTAGATGGATTCCCACTGTACTAGTAGAAATGGGAACCTAATTTCAATCCTAGAAATCACAATCTTCAAATAGAAGAAAAATGGATAAGAATTTACAATATGCCAATAGAGTTCTAGATAAAGGAATGCCTAGAAAAAATAGGAAGAACAATAAGAACATTGACAAATATTGATACCCAGATGCTGGAAAAAAATTCTTCTATTTGTTTAAGAATCCAAATCACTGCAATCAAGGAGATTTTGAAAGAAATCATCCTAAAAACCAAAGCAAGAATATGGAAGTAGGATATAGAAATAGAGGAAGCAAAATTATTCTGCCTAAAATGCGAGAAAAAATTCATTCGTCAAAAAATTGCTCAACTCCTATTAAAACAAGGAAGATATGGAGGAAAAAAAAGCTGAAAAAAAAAAGGCTGAAGAAAAATTACTCAAAGGAGAGTCAAGCCTCAGTTGTGAGTGCATGTTTTCAAATTCAAAAATGTGATGTTTAAAGCTATAGATTTTTTTTCAATCTGACCTATCAATGGGGACTTTAATCATAATTCAAATGAAAATATGAATAATGGTTATTTTATAAATTCAAAGTAAAAGCATAATTTATATTGGTTGGAAGTTGAGAATATCCTTTAAAAGCCAGCACCCCGTTTCATCAATTTTAGGTAAAAAAAGTCATCAGCCACATACCTTCATATAGCCACTTTTGGCCCATCATGATCTACTTTGTACAGGTGGAGGGAATTGATTGTGGTGAGATATTCTCTCATATTGCAAAGTTGACATCTATTATGTTCCTCTTATCACATGCAATAGCATATGACTTAGAAGTGGAATAGATGGATGTGAAGACAACATTCCTTCATGGTGACCTATAGGAAGAAATTTACATGTCATTTCCAGAGCACTTTGTTGAAAAATGTAAAGAAATTTTGGTTTGCAAACTAAACAAGTCTCTTTATGGTTTGAAATATTCTCCTAAAATGTGGTACAAAATTTTTGATACCTATGTGTTGTCATTGAGATTTCAAAGATCTAAATTTGACCATTGTGTGTATTATAAATCTGATCATAATGGTCACATTCTCATTATTTTCTTAAATGTAGATGATATGTTGTTTATTGGGAAGGGTAAAAGTGTGATTTCAGATTTGAAGTTTCAGTTGTCAGTATAGCTTGAAATGAAAGACCTAGGTGTAGCTAGGTATATTATAGGGATGGAGATCGTGAGAGACAAAGATAACAAAAAGATTTAGTTAAGCTAGAGAAAGTATGTGAACTTAGTGTTGGATAGATTCAACATGGCTCTATTGCAGATAGTTAGCTATTCTTGTGATGCAGGGGATGGAGATTTTTATGAGTGATTATCCAAAATCTCCTATTGAGATGGAGAACATGACCAAAGTACCATATGTGAGTGTTGTTGGTAGTTTGATGGATGTTATGGTGTGTACGATACTAGACATTGCCCAGGTAGTGGGATTCCTTAGTCGATTTATGGAAAATCCTAGATGGGTACATTAGGTCTGCAGTTGAGTGTTCAAATATTTATCCAGATTACTTCTAAGTATTCCTTATTTTTTCATGGTTATCCTACTGGACCTCAAAATTCTGTGAGTATTTGTGGGTATGTGGATTAAGATTGGGCTGGTGACATTAACAATAGAAGATCCACCAATGGTTACATGTTTATGATGTTTGGTGGTGCTATCAGTTGGATTAGTAAGTGGAAAGATATAGTTGGTTTATCCACAATAAAATCAAAGTACATGGCAGCCACTCATGCTTGTAAGGAAGCCATTTGGCTTAAGATATTAAATTTTGATATTGGTTGGATGTAGGATAGATTACTATCTACTGCTATAGCTAGAGTGCCATTTTTTAGCAAAGAATCCTACCTTCCATGCTAGAACAAAGCGCATCGATGTTCAATATCATTTTGCTTGTGATATGTTAGAAGATGGAAAGGTGAATTTAGATAAGGTTGACACTTTGATGAATGATGCAGATGCACTGACAAAACTAGTGAGCATAAAGAAGTTTAGATGCCGTTCCAATTCCATGGGATTTGGGGACCTAAGTAGATGATTTAGTATGACTCTTGGCAGGTCTTCAAAAAGTAGGAGAATGTTGGGATTAAGGTGTCCCAACCTTAGAGTCTTAATGTGATTAATATAATGTATTATAGGCGGGTGCAAAAAGATGGGGGGCCAAATTGTGGCAAAAATTGAAAAAAAAAACTTCTAAAGGCCATAATGCGAGTGCATTATAACGCAAGAGTGTTATGGATTGTTGTGACCAAGCCTAATGCTCAGCCACATTGAGCCTATTCCGCTCTTGTATTATAACACAAGCATAGAATAATGCACTCACATTATGAGTTATTAAAATAAAATAAAATAAAGAAAATCGAATTCATTTTTATGTGGACTATTTTTTATGTTGCCTACAACCAAAAACCCTTCTCTTGCATGCCCGCATTTTGGGAGGAGACAATCTTCAATTTTTTTCATCAATTTGTTGCTATTTCATCACCAGGATTTTGCCACGTCGATGGGGAGGTCGAATAGGTAAGGATTTTTTTTTTATTGTGAATTTGTTAGTTTTAGGTTGTTTTTTATATTCATTTTTTATTTTTTTAGGAAATGATAATGATCTTGGAAACCCTCCCAAAAATCCTCAACAACCAAAGCAACAACATGAACAAAATCCTCAAGTTCAACAACCACAACAACAATCTCCTCCACCAATCCCTCAACATCCTCTCAACACTTAGCAAAATTTTATGGGGGTAATTGAAAACAATAAAAAAAAATTGAGTTAATCACGAGGTTGAATGATC
>VDFB02325344.1:0-24955 GCA_007258455.2 Sequoia sempervirens
ACGATATACATCAGAGTTGGAATATAAAGTTCAAACACTTCAAACAGAAGCAACAACTCTTTCTGCACAACTTACCATATTACAGGTAGGAAACAGATGAAAAACTCATATTGCAATAATTGCACCAAGGGCCAAGTTATTGGTTAAATGAAAAAATTGAAAGAAATAACGTTAAGTCCCATTAATGCTTAAAGCAGGTTACTGGAATTCAGTACAACAAGATAACTTAGTAAACATGAGTGTCAAAGTCAAATTCATTGCTTTTGGCTGAATAGTTTACACCGAGCAATTTTGGTTTACATTGTGAAACATGGTTGACCTACCTCCCATCTTAATGACAGGACAGCTTCACCAGTTGTTTACAAGATGTGAACCTATCTGGTAAATGGGGTTTGAAGTCAATTTGTAAGCATAGAAAATGATCATTTGCCTTGTACAAATGATCATTTGCCTTGTACTTAATTTACCTCTGCAAAAAGTTCCATGTTTTGTGCCACTTCTCATCTCTGTTTGACAGCAGATATCACGGACTTTTCCTTTTTTATGTTAGGTGACTTTTAATTTTCAAGGAGTGACCCTCTTTTCACAATCAGTTCGCTACTGTATGCTATCAACAATGAAATTGATTCAACTTAGTAGCAAAACTAATATCAAATCATTAATATATTATACCTATTTCAATCTAGTGAACCTCTGTTCCTGCAGATTTAACGCACATATCTGGATCTTCTGATCCTGCAACTCATATTTCAACTTGTAGACTAAAACAAACCCAACAGAACAAAGGATTAGTACTCATGGTCTGATTGAAATTAATGCAGACAACCTCTGTTGCTGCAATTACATACTCTGATCTAGCTGATAATGAATCAAAACAAACACTCCATTCCAATGGATAAAAAAACCCATGCCATATACAGGGCAGACTCCAAAGCCCTTTTCAATCCTTTATTTTCTGAGCTTTCTTAAATGAATAGCAAGACCACTCTAATCCTTACCCAGCCTAGAAACCAAAAAAAAACTCCCTCTCTCCTAGCAATGCAACCCCTCATAAAACCAAAACAGAACAAACTAAAGAGGGAAACCACTAAAAAAACACTCCTCTAGCGACGGTCACAAACTAAATTCCAAAAATATCTATACAAAGAGGAACAGGCAAATGGTAGGAGCCACAGCATAAAATGGACAGTTACAAAACAATTCCTATCATAAGGATACATTGGAAATATTATTCAATTTTGATATAATCTCATATTATAGAAGGTTAGATGATAAAAATATCTTCACAGCACATTGATAGCACAACCAGCTGTGCTAGCCCCCGACCAATGGGTAGATAATATTTACAATCAAACTGAGCTAGTTAAACCTTGAAAATGAAAATTGAAAATAGAGACAGAATCTGGTAAGAAAATTAACATTAGGCAGCTGTATTAGAATAACATCTTTCTATTTGTGTTGTTAATGGTCATCTCGTTGTTTCTAACTTCGTCTCTTGTTAACGATTGTTTCTTTTAAAAACATCGTCTCTTGTAATCTATTTAAGGAGCCTTCGTCTCCTCTATATAATGAGCAACATCAATTCTTTGTAATATGGTATCAGAGCCCAAGTTGCTCGTCTGAGCCTGTCTCCCTCATGGGAGGGCTCAGGTTCTTTGAAAAGTTGTTTTTTGGCTCTTTGTTTTGGTACGGATTTGCAAAGGCAGGTTTTTGTGTTCAAACCCGTGAAGGGTTTTGACTTGTCTTCTGGGCGGATTTTGTATGAAGTTTTGTGGGTTTTCTTGGTGTGAGGGTTTGCGGGATAATTTCGTGGGTGCATTCTATGCGAAAAATCTTGAAGATTTTTCTTTGTGCCTTCTTCCCTCCAACCCCTGTTTTTTAGACACGTATTTGTTTAAAAGGTCCTCATTTTTATTCTTCTGCACGACATCTCTTCTGCGCCCGTGTTCTTCCTGCGACGTTCATTTTCTCAGCGCACACCTCTTCTGCTTAGTTCCCATGCCCGTTTTATTTTCAACAACTTGTTCTTTTGGCCACGCCATGTTTTCCCAAATCGCAACTCTGCAAGTCGCGTTTTTTTGTATGCGAAAAGGGCATCGTTCTTTGTTTTTTGGAAGATTTGTAGATTTTTAAATCACGGGAGACCTCTTTCGCCTCTGTTCTAGACGCAATCTGAAGGGTTACCTGGTTTTTTCCTGCGTTCTTCAGATGCGTTTTTGGTGTTTTCTGGCTGCAACTTCTACTCGTGATTTTCCTTGTCTATTCCTAGTGGTTTGGCTGCTGCGACTTCTTGTCTCTGCTGCAACAACTTCTATTTCTGCACGCATTCTTTCTCAGACCTGCATTTTATTCTAGATGTGATCTGCTTCTGTGATGGCACAACCTGATTCTGGGCATCGATGTTTTTTTTTGGGGTTTTAATAATTTTTTTCCTTAAAAAAATCTAGGGTTTTTAATATTTTTCCTTGAAAAAAACTAGTTTACTTTGTGGGCTTATAATTTTGTCCCTTAAAAAAATTATTTTCGGTTTTATAATTTTTGGCCTTAAAAAAATTATTGTGGGTTTTGTGAGATTTTTTCCTTCAAAATCGTTTTGTAATAGGGTTTATAATCTTATTCTCAAAAATTAAGGGTCTTTCTCCTGTATACCCTAGTCAGGGTTTCCATCATTCGAGAGGGCTCTCCGGTATTTGGTTTTTACCATTTTTTTCGAAAAAATGATGATTTGTAATCTTCGGATTATTTATGGGCTTAGCGATTTTTTTCTCAAAAATCGTACTTTGTTGCAATTTGTTTTGGTCACACTTGGAGTTGCTGGGGAAAACATCTGCACATCTAGCTTTTGGCAGTCTATTCTGGGGCATCATGCTCATTTGCAGAAGTTTGGAGGGTTTGTCGATTTTTCCTCAAAATTGTAGCAGTTGTTCTCAATGTGTCTCTTGTTACAGGGAGGGACAGTTCTCCAACATCAGGTTGGATGATTGGTGTTGTTATTTCCAAAAGTTCTGCAGTTTCTGGGAGGGTTGGTGGCAGACTCATCTCAAGTGGCAGAGTCAATGGCAAGCTCTTGTCTTTTGTTGCAGAAGCCTTCTGAGAAGAAGGGGGCAGCCTTCTCTGTTATCTCTGGGTAGTTAGAATGATGACCATTAAGGGAGGGTATTAGAATAATATCTTTCTATTTGTGTTGTTAATGGTCATCTCGTTGTTTCTAACTTCGTCTCTTGTTAACGATTGTTTCTTTTAGAAACATTGTCTCTTGTAATCTATTTAAGGAGACTTCATCTCTTATGTATAATGAGCAACATCGATTCTTTGTAACAAGCTGTAGATTAACAATATATAAAAAGAAACTTCTACTTAGCTATTCAAGGCTCTGAAACTTCATAGATTCTCATTTCTCTATGTCAAAACTATTCTCAAGCAACCCAGTTTTCTTACCCTTCTCCTTTTCTCTCGTGAAAGTTGAAACTGCTTTCTCCCCACACACTTCTCCCTACCACCCTGTTGTTCTAATCCTTACTCTTTTCTAGCCTATCATTCCAGCACTTTTTTGCTTTTCCTTTATTTCATTTCCAAAATCACAGTACTTGAGTTACAAAACAAGACATGAGAATATCCTATCAATAACAAGTACATGGTAAAAATTTGGTTGAAATTGTAACTAATCTATGTGATGTGGGGATGTATGCCCAGTCCACACCATGCCTGATAGAATTCTGAACCTAATGCCTCAGACTGAAGTGCTACATCGTGCATGATGGAAGAATTAGCCCACTGTATTTCATGAACTCTCTTTCAGTTACCCAAGTGTTGTCTGAAATCTGGCAAATACTCCTGCTTGACTAGATAAAATTTATTCTTTCTGGTGAGAGTAGTAATCAGCTTTGTGTCAACGAGTTCAGTCTTTCCTCATCTCTTCTTCTGTTACCTTTTCCATTCCTCTTCCACTGTTTCTACTGGATCTTTGTTTGGGCCTGCATGGTAAGCGTTAATACTGAAAACAGTCAAGATTGAACCCAGGTCAACACACAGGCATTATTGTTTAAAATTTTAAATGCTTCATAATTTTACAGAAAGCAATATTTTTTGTTTCAACTCGGAGCAAGCACAATTGGAAAATTGGTATCTCTGCAAATGGATCATCATTTGATCATCTTCTTTGGGAGATCTTTTTCAATCCCATGAAAATAAGCCCTTCTGCCTTGTGAGATACCAATTTGGTGTATTAGGCTTGTCACCCACTGTACTCATCCCCAGAGTGGGATTTAGCACCTGCATTCATAGAATCTTAAATTATACCCTAAATTTTCATTCCACCTCCCAATATTGAATTTTTCATACCCTCTCCTAGTACACCATTCCCATTAAAATACCCTATTTTAATTAATAATTATATATCCTAGATGGCTATTTTTTAATGACCTTGTTTATACTCCTATTCATTTATACACCTCATATTTTTGACTAAACATCTCATTTTCACCGCTATCACACTTATCTCCAAAAGAAGAGCCTTAAATGAATTTGGATTGGAGATTATGAAAGAAATATATTTGAAACATTTTTATGCTACAATAATTTTCTGTTGATTGTTAATGGAAAATCTAATTCAATGATTGATGTAAATATGGGGTGATTCTTTACTTCCTATACAATTTTGGATCAAGAAAATAAATGTATACTTATGCATAGGGTAAATTGCAAGGAGCTTAAAATATAATTGTTCACCCATCTCAGATCTATCAACAAACATTTAAAACTCCTTCTTTAGTGTTATCACGTTGAAATCCTTTAAATAAAGTATCTATTAGCCATCCAGAAATATGTTGATGGAAATATTTTAAAATGTTTTAAAAAAGTAAAGTTTGTTTTTATAGCATCACCAAGTGAGATAATAATTTGATGTATGAGATCTTCTTGGCGGATGCCCAGGAGGTTCCTTTTCCATTTGCCTTAAATATTGTCCTACAAGGTGTACATGTGATATCCTTCTTTTGAAATCAATTATAATTTATATATTTCCTCTGTGGTGTACAAACACTTTCGTCATTTGGCCCACTTAAGAATAAACAAATTTGTTTGCCAGCTCTACATAAATATGATAAATTTAACTTATATTTTTGGTCACCCAGCTTTCCATCCCTTTCCACTGTTTTACTCCCTATACCTAAGAGAAAAACACTAAAATAATTACCCTCTCTACCCCTAATAGTTATATATATAGTTTATCAATAACAAAATACAGCTGTTACTTCAAATAGTTACATATCAGCACTATTTTAACTTGCCATGCAAGGCCATACTGTCATATGATAAAGTTCTTAAGGACTAATCAAAACAGATTTTACATATTTATACTGCTGCAAGGCCATACTGTCATATTGTAAAGTTCTTAAGGAGTAATGAAAGCAGATTTTACATATTTATACTGCTGCAAGGCCATACTGTCATATTGTAAAGTTCTTAAGGAGTAATGAAAGCAGATTTTACATATTTATACTGCTGCAACTCAGACATCTGATTACATAGTTCACTTTCACTCTCATTATCCATTTCAAGGTATCCTAACGGTGGATCTATGTCTGATAAATCTGAGTTGGATCTCACCACTTCCACTGTCTCTTCTTCATCCTGGTTCTCATGAAATTTTGATCCATGCAGTCCTAGGTCCTTTTTCAAGGTTTCCAACTTGTATTTTTTATTGTACTTCCTCTGAAACTCTAAGTACTCCATTCTGAAAGGGATGTTATCATCTGAGTTAAAAGGCCAATGTCTCGTGTATTTGATCTCCCTTCTGTTGACTTCCACTTTTTTATTTTTCACTAGTTATAGGAATTTTGTCTTTGAAATATCTATTGTCACTGTTACCTGCATAGAAATATCATAAAAAATGAGTCTTCTATAAGACTCAGAAAGTACTCTCTTTTTGCCTTGAAATTTTTCTTCATTTTTTGATTTCCATAAAAACCATAATATTTCAATAGATAATAACCAGGAGAGATTCGCATATTTCTCAACTCCCTCTATTTTCCCAAACAGAATTTCCCTGTTTCTTTATTTTTCCTAATTCCCCCCATCCGCTCAGATCTGCACAAAACATATACCAGATTTCTTTTGCAAAAAAAAAAATCAAAAAAGATATGAGCAACATTTTCAAGTTTTTTACATAATTCACACATTTCTAATTTAGATAGAGATAGAGATCTTGACAGTTTTTGTATTAACACAAGCCATTTAAAACATGCTTTTTTAGGTTCTATTACACTATTCCAATTTCATTTAAAAATCTTTTTCCAGTTTTTTTCATTCTCTTTCAAGTTCCAGCATTTGTTAACGTGCTCAGTTATACAATTTGAGTCACTTAATGTTTTATATATAATTTTAGGTTTCTGATTAGACATACTGGATCCATATTTCCATATATATCTATCCAAGTTAATACTGTTGAAATATTTTTGTCATTGATCTCAAAGGTGCTGGTAGAATCTTTGTTTTGCAAACGCAAATAATATAAACTTAGCCTTTTGACCTGTGTGTTTGAACTATGCTTAATATAAAAGATTGCAAGATTTATGGATATGTCTGAGGATTGTGAAGAATGTTTTTGCCTCTATTCTTCTAAGAGTTGATATATATTTTTGAGGACGGCATTCATTTTTTTTTTGGTTGACAGGAATGAAGTTGTGCAGCATTTGTTTATGCTCAGAAAATCAAGTCAATCTTGTGGAAGGTCGTGGTCATTTAAAATTTTGTCTTTGTCATATTTAATCCTTGCCGCCTTCACATTTGTAATGCCTAGCTTTCATCCATTCTTCTCAGTTGATTGGTTGATGTCTGTAGGTGTAGTTGTGCCATTTTATTCCTCATTTATTTACGCATGAGATTTTTTTTTTTGTGCACTCTTGAATTTCACATAGCGCTTAATTATTGGCTGTTTCAGGAGATGTCCTTGATCAAGATGGGCTGAGTATGTGTTGGGTGATGGTGTTCATATTGAATGTATGCCTCTTCAAATGTCTTGACAAAAGAATAGACATTGCTCTTTTGAGTATGGTGCGAGCATTATGCTAGTGGTGTGGTCGTGAATATCTAAGGGAGGTTGCATAAAGTGTGGGGTGGTGGCTTAAGGACTTAAGTCGTGAGCATTCCTTATTGCCATTATTCTTGGCGTGAGCTGTATTATGTGCTTGTGTGAAGAGTTATTTCTTTTGTTCTTCTAAGGATGCTTGCAGGATGAGGTTAATTAAAAATGCCATCGATATAATTTTCCAGGTACTGGGTGTGTGCAATGAGTGTTGGAATTGATTTATGCTATGCTCAATTATGAGGGTATATGTCATATGTTGATGTTATCGGTGGAGTCTTTCCCTATTATGATGATTGCAGATATGCTCTGGTTGTAGAAGTGCTCTGTGTGTGGGATGCTACGCATTTTGGGTCTTCAGTTTTGTTGTTGCACCTTCATTGACTTAAAAAAAATTCAAAATTTCTCAAGTCATTCTTGTATTAGGTGAAGTTGGGATGTGCAGGGAGTTGTGTGATATGAGAAAATTGTATTCTCTCTTGTTTTGAGTGGAGGATAGATGAGAATTTGGGTAGGCTAGTTCTGTATTTTTTGAATTAGCATGTAGTTAGAATCTTTAAAATGGTTTAAGGATTGAGGTGTTGTTGCAGATGAGGTTAAGTCTTTAAACAAAAATTTCAGAGTCTGAATGGAGTTTTTTAAATGTAAGCATGATTGTATCAGTTGATGTAAAGGACGTATTTCAATGTCATGAATCAGTGTTGCAGTGTTGTGATAATCTTCTATGAATTGGTGCTCATGTTGAAGTTGGTGCTTCAGCCATACGAAGTTGCCATATGAAGTTGGTGCTTCCAGTGAGTTGGTGCTCACTTTTGTAATTTGAGGATTGCAGTCTCTTGGGTTGGTGCCCATTTGAAGTTTATAAAAGAATAGTTTTGTTGTGGTTTTTTACCTGAAAGGGTTTTCTACGTGTTATCAGTGCTCATCTTGTCTAATGTTTGCTCTTACTGTTTTGATTTCTGATTCATAAGGTTTTATTTAAGTTTAAAAGTTTAAAATACTAATTCGCCCCCACCCTCTCAGTATTTTCCGTGTGCTCTTCAATTGGTATCAGAGCAGGGTTCGTTCGGAAAGAAAGCTTAAACGCTTGGAGGTAGATCTTGATAGCACACATGGGTTCAAATGAAGGTCTTGCTACAAACAGAGCTACTCTGTTTGATGGTTCTAACTATGCCTTTTTGGAACGTACGTATGCGTACTTATTTGTTGTCTCTTGGCTTTGATATATGTCGAAGTGTGGAAAATGGTTATACAATTACGGCAACTCCTCCAATAGATGTAGATAGAAAAAGGGCTTTTGAACACAATGCCAAAGCGATGAATGCCATTCTTTGTGGTTTGGTAGAAACTGAATATGTGAAGATTATGCACTTTGATACAACTCATGAAATTTGGGACAAACTTCAAAAACTTTATGAAGGAGATGATAAAGTCAAGAAGGCAAAGCTTCAGACACAAAAGATATTTTGGGTATTAAAACACAAGAAGAGAATGTTGTTGCATATCTACTACGTGTAGATGAAATTATTAACACAATCAAAGGCCTAGGAGAGAAGATTGATGAATCCACCGTTGTTCAAAAGATATTGAGATCCCTTCCTTTGCATTTTGATGCAAAGGTTTCAGCTATTGAGGAGATGAAGGATCTTGACAAGTTGACAGTAGATGAGTTACATGGTATTCTCATAGCCTATGAGATGAGAATGATTCCTAATCAATTTACCAAAAAGGAGGCAGTCTTTAAAGTTTGAATAAAGGGAAATAACAAGGAGGTTAACCAGTGATAGTTCAGATGAAGATTCAGACACGGGTGAGGCACACTTCATGAGGAAATTGAAGAATGGTTCAAGAAAATACAAAGGCAAGTTGCCTTTCAAATGCTTCAATTGCAGAAAGGTGGGACACTTTTTATCCAAATGTCCTTATGTTAAGAATGAGGACAGCAATAGTGAAAAGAAATCAAAACATCTCAAAAAGGGGTATCAAGGTAAGAAGAAGTTTAAGAAATCTACAAAAAGTTTTTATTCAAAAGATCACAATAGCTCAACAAATGATAGTGATGAAGTGTCTTTAGTAGAAGAAATCTTATTTAGGGCTGAAGAAGTAAATATGCTTGAGATTGAAGATGAAGATATAGAAAATGAGCAATATGATGAAGGAGAAGTAGATCTTGAAGCAGAACTTGTTAGTGCACTAAGTGAAATCAAGAGGAAGAGAAATCAAAAGTTGAAATTACAGCAGCAAGAAGACAATGAATCTAAGGTTATTGCATCTCAAGCACTTGAAGAAGCTGAAAAGAAGATTGTTGATCTAAAAGTTCAGATTGAAGAAGCTAGAAAGATTGAAGATGTTAGAAATCTGCTCAAAATGAAGGAAGAAGATTGTGAAAGTCTCAAGGCTGAAATAATTTCTCCTAGGAAATTAGACAAGTCAATGTTAGGGCTGAATAATGAGGTGAAATATCAAAAAAGTTCTATGTCATTGGACAAGATCATTAGCTCATAGAAATCTTCAGCTGATAAAGGTCAAGTTCGATTTGAAGAAGGTCAAAGTTCCAAGCCTACAAAAGAAGATAAGCAAAAGACCAACTTTGATAGCGCAAAGATTCACAATAAAAAATCATAAATAGCACTTTCAAAAGATCTCCTATGTCGAGGCAACCTCACATGACTAGGTTTAACAATTCTTTTTTTTATGGGTATTATTTTTCATGCAATCATTTTGGTCACAAGGCAATGAACTGTAGGATTTATGGATGAAATGATTTCGGATTTATTGATAGGAACTCTTTTGCTCCTTTGATGAATTACAATGTTATATGTTACAAATGCAATAACTTTGGTCATACTGCAAAGACTTGTAGAAGCAATTTTGCAAAATCTTTTAAGCAAAGTAAAAAGGAAGAGCAATAGGTGGTTGGAAAAGAAGTTAATAAGAAGGTTTGGAGGAAGAAGAAAGAGGTAGAAAAAGAGAAATCTATGATTGTGCAAACAGCCCTACCTGCACAAAATGAGAGTGATCAATGGTACATTGATAGTGGCTGTTCCAAACATATGACAGGAGACAAACGCAAGTTTCTCACGTTGAAGAAAACAAATGGTGGTATAGTAAGGTTTGGAGACAATGCATGTGCAAAAATATCAAATAAAGGCACTCTTATGTTGAATGACGAGAGAACAAAGGTAGAGAATGTTTTGTATGTTGATGGTCTAAAACATAATTTACTAAGTGTGAGTCAAATGTGTGACCAAGGGCACACTCTTGTTTGCAACTTAGATAGTTGTGAAATTAGTAAGGATGGTAAACATATTGCAAAAGCTAGTAGAGCTGCTAACAATCTATATATTCTTGATGACATCAAAAGTAAGAAGTGTTGTTTGAGTCGAGAAGATGGAGGATGGTTATGGCACAACAGAAAGGAAATATTTGAATACTTGCGGAAGAAGTTGGGAGTGATTTCACTCCATCCTTGAGAAAGTGTTTAGATTCGGGGGGAGCTTTCATTGTCACATTTCATCAACCCCATTTTAGTTTTGCAGGTTGTTCAATTATCCGTTGATGTCAAAGGGGGAGTAGTGAGTCAAGGGAAGCAGTATTGGTTTCAAGAGGTGTTGTCATGAATGACAATGGGGGAGATTGTTGAAATATTTTTGTCATTCATGCCAAAGGTGCTAGTAAAATCTTTGTTTTGTAAATGCAAATAATATAAACTCATCCTTTTGACTTGTGTGTTCAAAGTATGCAACACAGTCCCATATTTTGTCAGCATTTTGTTTTTGAGGTGTTATGTCAGATTTGAAGTGTCAAATGAAGTTCTAATATGCAAAATCAGCTCTAAATGTCCATGCCATACATGCCTTGACTTGTCAAAGGGTCGAGTCCCTTTGCAACACCTATGTATTGAATGATGGCGGCTTGTTTGTTTTTGGTGATGGCTTCAGATTTCTATTTTTATGTGGGCTTCTTGAGTCTCCATGATGGGCTTAAATGCATGATTTGTAAAAGTCTATTTATATATAGAAAATTATTCATGCCACTGTGGGGTGTGTATTTGGACGTGTATGGTCAGATTATATGCTCTATCATGGTCAATTAAAAGACCATTCTCTTGATCACGCTTAATATAAAAGATCGCAAGATTTATGGATATGTCTGAAGATTGTGAACAATGTTTTTGCCTCTATTCTTCTAATAAGAGTCATGGAACGACCCAATTCTGCGTAAATTAAGAACTTTCCAATTCTCACTTAAAACATGTAAAAGTAACATATAACAAAAATATTACAATAAAATTTCTTCCTTTCTTTATTTGATAAACACGTACAAGTTACAATATGTTTCCTCATGAATTTCATTTTCATTGCAAATATAATTCAGAGTTAAAAAGTAATACAGTTACATACATAGCTTGTAAGCTTTTGCACAAATAGAAGTAAGAAGGTCAGGAGTCGTCCTTTCAAATCTTGGTATCGGCCGCTTGCTGTGGAGGAGAAACATCACTCGGGCGCTTTTTAACCGGACTTATAATACGGTCCACGCACGTCATTTACAGTGAGGCGGCCTCGCCGAAGAAGAGATTGGTAGGAGTATCCTTTGCGATTACCAAGCGAGCATAGTCTTTGTGTCCTGCTAACTAGAACCTTGCTATTTCATAATCTCATCTGTCGGATCACATGTGAAGCGGTGTAGTCTCAACTATCTCACATCAGGTGGATGTGTACCTTTCCTCTGGCAAAGTATTCTCATTCAGTGCCGAATGAAGGTCATCTATCATAAACACTACTCGGCTGATTTGACTTAAGGCTTCCTTACTCTACGCATAGGTTTGTCCTTCAATGGGTGAATCCGTCATCCCAGACATCCTACAATCATACGAACCTACTAGAAATGAAAACAGTATTCAAGTGTCTTGTATCAATCCTCCTAACTAGGAATTCTTTATCCTAGGAGTACTTAACTTGTCTCAGTTATCCTAATAACTCAAGCTAAAAGACTTAACTTGATTCTGCTATCATTTCGATCCTAGTAGATAATAAGTACATCTACGTATTCTCCATATATAGAGATCATACACAACATGCAATAACCATTCAAAATGCAAATAAATCCTTCCCTTTTATCTTTTTCCATTATTTCGTTTTAATGCAAGAGAAATAATCTAATCCCTTAAGCTCTTTATCCGAATAATCCCTTTTTCACAATTTCCCCCTAATCATTGAATCCTTTACACATTTACTCTTTTAATGCATTGCTTTAATTATTCATCAAATTAGTTCTTTCCTATTAGAGCTAATTGAAAGCAACAATCACAAAACGAAAAAGGAAACAACACTTTAATAAAAGTTATATACTAGGAAGATTCATGCCTGATTTTAAAGCTCCAACACAGCTCTCCCTGACTCTTCTTCAGCAAACTTCCAGAATTCCAAATAAAACGGCTTCTTTTCAAATTAAGGAGAACTTTCAAAACACTCCTCACAATTTTCACTCCTCTAATTAAAGATTAATTCATCTATGGCTTCACTCCACTCAAATCTTAAAAAGAAGACTTAACACTGTAATATGATATTGACTGGTAAAAGCTCACTGTATTTCTTTCACTCAGCATACAGGAAATGCAGCAAATAGGGAAAACACAGCAACTCAAAGAATAGATATGGGAGCTCTCAAGAGGTTGTGAAACTCGAATTCAGCAAGAGGTCTGTGTAAAAATAATGAAATGGCGTCTTTATTTATAAACCCGAAATGCAACAGATTTCCACTTAAGAAGGCATGTTGATTGACAACAAAATGACCAGAAAAAGTCAAAATGATACTTGGCAGATTTCTAAACTGTTAATCATTAAAAATGGAGATGAATCGACTTCTTTTAAAGCCAGCAAATGAAGAATTTTTCAACTCTTATCTTCAAAAACGTCACATGTTTTCTTTTGGCCAGTCGCATGAAAATGAATGACTTATTCATTTTAGGTCAAGGTTAAAAAGCTTCCACGTCGCCATTTCGAGCCATGAGATTAGCATTCAATTATTTCACAGGCTAGGTCGCAGCCCAGGTCTCCACGGATCATACGCGTTTTCATTAGGCACACGACTTTCTCCAGTCATTTTTCATGAGGTTTTCAAAATAAAACGTTTTTACTTCCTTTTCAAATATTCATTAAAATTAAATTCGATTTCTCTTGTTTAAAATATCTCAGCAAAAGAATTTGATTTCTATGTTTGAGGTTATTATTCTCTATAACCAAAATCGAAATATGTCACCATTTAAATCCTTTATTTTCTATTACCTTTGTGTTCAATTTCTATCCAATTGAATATTTTTATGTGTCATTTAAATTTATACATTTCACATTTCAATATCACACATTTATATATTTAATCATATATGTATTTTAATTAAGTGTAATATTCCTAAATATATAAATATATATATTTTCCGACATTATATCGTGATATATATATATATATTTACATATATGTAAATATTACCTTAATATTAATACATATATTTAAATATATAAATATATAATATATTTACACAGGTACTTATGTATTTATGTATTTATTCATAATATATTATCACATCCTTAATATATACATTTATACATAAATACATATGTAATTTTGCTAGGCAAAAATATTAAATATTATTTTCACTACAGATATCAAGCGGACTGTGTACCTATATATATACCTGTGTATACGTATGTATGCGTACATACATGTCAACACATGTGTATGAGCATATCCGTCTGCTTAACGTACACATGTATTGATATGTCTGTACATATAAATACGTGTTCACCATGTATAGATGTACGTGCGTTCCCATTCAATCATTCACATCATTCATACTTGGGTCATGGTATAGCAAGTCTAATGTTTAAACAATCACATCTCCTAAACATAAAGAAGTGAATTCAGAACCTTAAGGTCAATAAACAAGCCTATGGATGACTTACTGTTATCTCGACAAACAGACTTGGCTTACTCAATCTATAGTATGTGTGTGTATGCTCAATTTGGTAATTGTTACTGTTTACCCGACCAATTTCCTCCCTGAATGATGTCTCTCCTCTGTCTGGAGGAACAGTCTTCATACCTGCACATCATGACATGACATCGGCAGTCATATGCTCATAACAAGGTAAAAACATCTCACAAGTTAGAATAACATTATTCCATAATTGTATGCAACATTTAATCAAGAATTAAATCATTTAGAAGTAACAATCAAATGAAACCATCATTTAAACAGGACTCACATTTAATAACGAGATCAACCATGTTTTATTCATCATCAAGATTCAAACATTACAATCAATTGCCCTATGAAATAGTAGCTATAAAATCGGGATGTAACAGAGTTGATATATATTGCTAAGGACGACATTCATTTTTTTTGGTTGACAGTAATGAAGTTGTGCGACATTTGTTTATGCTCAAAAAATCAAGTCAATCTTGCGGATGGTCATGGCCATTTAAAATTTTGTCTTTTCCATATTTAATCCTTTCCGCCTTCACATTTGTAACACCTAGCTTTCATCCATTCTTCTCAGTCATTTGGTTGATGTTTGTAGGTGTAGTGCCATTTTATTCCTCATTTATTTACACATGAGATATTTTTTTCTGTGCAATCTTGAATTTGATATAGCGCATAATTATTGGCCGTTTATGGAGATGTCTTTGATCAAGACGGGTTGAGTATGCATTGGGTGATGGTGCTCATATTGAATGTATGCCTCTTCGAATGTATTGACAGAAAAATAGACATTGCTCTTCTGAGTATGGTGCGAGCATTATGCTAGTGGTGTGATTGTGAATATCGAAGGGAGGTCGCATAGAGTGTGGGGTGGTGGCTTAAGGACTTAAGTCGTGAGCATTCTTTATTGCCATTACTCTTGGCGTGAGTTGTATTATGTGCTTGTGTGAAGAATTATTTCTTTCCTTCTTCTAAGGATGCTTGCAAGATGAGGTTAATTAAAAATGCCATTGATATAATTTTTTGGGTATGGGGTTGTGTGCAATGAGTGTTGGAATTGATTTATGCCATGCTTAGTTATAACAGTTCATGTTGTATGTTGTTGTTATCGGTGAAGTCTTGCCTTGTTATGATATTGCAGATATGCTCTGGTTGTAGAAGTGCTCTGTGTGTGGGATGTACGTTTTGGTTTTTCAATTATGTTTTGCACCTTCATTGACTTAAGAAAATTTGAAAATTGCTCGTCATTTTTGTATCAGGTGAAGTTGGGGTGTGCAAGGAGTTGTGTGATATGAGAAAATTGTATTCTCTCTTGTTTTGATTGGAGGATAGATGAGATTTTGAGCAGACTGGTTCTGTATTTTTTGAATTAGCATGTAGTTATAATCTTTAAAATGGTGTAAGGATTGAGGTGCTGTTGTAGATGAGGTTAAGTCTTTGAAGAAAAATTTCAGAGTCTGAATAGAGTTTTTATATGCAAGCATGATTGTATCAGTTGATATAAAGGATGTATTTCAATGTCATGAATTAGTGTTGCAGTGTTGTGATAATCTTCTAAGTTGGTGCTCACACTGAAGTTGGTGCTTTAGCCATACGAAGTTGGTTCTTCAAGGGAGTTGGTGCTCACTTTTGTAATTTGGAGATTGTAGTCTCTTGGGTTGGTGCCCATTTGAGTTTATAAAAAGCATAGTTCTGGTATGGTTTTTTCCCTGAAAGGGTTTTCCATGTAATATTGGTGTTCATCTTGTCTAATGTTTGCTCTTTTTGTTTTGATTTCTGATTCATAAGGTTTCAAGTTTTAAAGTTTTAATTAGAGCCTTATCTCCTTTGGGAATTAGTTTAATTATTCCTTTGTTAATATCCTTGTCTTGAGAGCTCTTATTAATTGTTTCATTATAAACCTGACACAAGTCTTCACTTATCCAATTTATATTTTTCCGATAGAACTCAATAGGCAGCCCATCAACACTAGGAGTTTTGTCAAGACTAGAGGTTTGGATTGTTTGAATAATTTCTTCCTTGGTAACCACTTTTCTAAGATTTTTTGCATTCTTTTCAGAAATCATTTTTGGAATTAGTTTTTTGCAAATATCCCTTGCTTTAAGAGACTAGGAACTGCTCTCTTCAAATGTGAAAAGGTTTTTGAAAAAAAGATAGAATTGGTTCTACACTTCCTCTGGAGTAGAGACCAAACTATCCCCTTTCCAAACACATTCCACTTTTTCCTTTATATTCTTTTCTTTTAGGCAATTGAAGAAGAATTTTGTGCCTTTATCCCCATTACTTAGCCAATTCATCTTAGTTCTTTTCTTTAAACCTTGGATTTTTCTTGTTTGAAGATTCCTCAACTCATTTTTACATTTGATTAGTTCCGTTAATTCTTCCTTTGTAGGTTCAATTTGTAACTTGCATTCAAGGTTGAAAAACTTTTCTTGGAGAGCATTTTCATATTGTTTGCAATCCATAGCTTTCTTCTTCCCTATAGTCTGGAATATAATAGCCCATCCATTAATATTTTTATTCCATTTTTCAATCAGGATTAGGTCTTTTAGCAACCATTTATTAATTTCTCTAAATGTAAATATTGCATTATTGCAATCTTCATCATTTAACAAACTGGTGTTAAGGATGCATTTTCTTTCTTTTTTAATTTCCATATGGCTTTAATTAGCCATTGTTAATCTAGATTTAATGGGGCGATGATCAGATAGAGTGCAAGGATATACCCTTACTCTTGCATCTTCCTCTAATTTATCAAAATAGAAATAGTTTCTATTAGCATAAAATTTATCTAGTCTAGAGTATATCCTTTTATTAGCTTTTTGTGCATTACACTAGGTATACCATTATACCATATGGTTTTATTGTCTTTTTTCAATCCTTCTAGGGGATCATAAAGTTTGAGTTTATTTTTCATTTTTTCTCAAAAAAACTTGTCATTACCTTTCCATTCCAAGTCTAAACCTCCAAATTTGTCATATTTGTGTTCAATCATATTAAAATCACCACCGACAATCCATGGAATGTTATACAGATCACACATCCATTTCCACAAATCTATTCTTTCTCTATAGTCATCGAATGCATATATAGAACATATTCCAAATCTTTTATTTTCTTTTTCTATGACTATCCATACAACCCTATTATAGGGAGAGATACCACTATCTGTTATGTAATGTCCCCATTTTAGCCATACGCTCTTTTGGTGACTAATAGCCTATTTCAAAAGCTCGTAGGCTCATCAGAGGTAAAATTAGGGTTTCCTATTTTATAGGAGGTTTTTAAAGCATTTTTGATGGTTTGCATGTAAGTGTTTCTACTCCATGTCTAGTGGAGTTTTCTGGGTTTTTGGAGAGCTATGAAATGGTGTAACATGCATCTCCATCTGACAACCTTCCCCGGAAGTTACTATTTTTAGCTTGCATGTTGGAGTTTCGAGTTTTGGTCTGCAGATTCTTTCTAGGTTTTCAGAGAGCTTTGCAATGATATAACATGCAAGAGAATTGGGCAACTTTTTAGAATTTACTATTTTTTAGTAAGTTCTATTTTTAGCATTGTTCCAGTTGGCAGCAGCACAGTGAGCTTTCTTCTTCAGGTAGGGTAGTTGAGTATTTTTGGATTTGGCTTTCTGAGGTGCATTTTTAAAGAAATGATTTATTTAAATCATTTAATTATTATAATGTGTTTTTGACCCCTTGACCTAGCACAATAACTTCATGTTATTTTAAAAAAGGGGGTCCTTGAGGGTGGACGCCTCATCAGGAGGAAAATCAAATATTTTAAAAGTAAATATTCCTCTTTTGAGTTTTGGACGCCACATTTAAATATTTCAAAAGGCTTTTTGTTTTGGATGCCAAGTTGAAGGAAGGTGAAGATTTAAAAATGAAATTATTTCCAAGAAGTGTGGAGGCATCCCTTCTAGAGGAAACTAAAGAGTCACCTCAAACTCTTTAAATGTAGGCCTTTGCTCATTCATTCATCATCCATTGTTTAACTTATCAAATTGTTGCTAGAATGGCTTCAAATTTATGGCTTCGAGGGATGCATACCTCCTAGCAAGATTCAAGTATCCAATTTTGTGTTTGAAAGATAACACCTAGTTGGAATCAAGGCTGCTTCTCACACAGAGATTGCAGATTGAGCATCAAGTTGAAGTTTGTGATGATTTTTGTCCATTTACAGGTTGTTGGTTTTCGAAGTGCTGAAGGAGATTTTCAAACATAAGACTTTGTATGATTTTTATTCGCTTTTGGGTATTTGTTTAATCCATTTCCATGCTTTAGGTGTCCCTTCCTGCAAATTCTCAGATCTTATTGTGAAGTCTTCATTTTATTAGAGAGGTCTCCCTCCTTCTAGGGCCGTACCATCTCTTTGGTGTTCATTGGGATTTGATCCTTCCCTATGGTGGCTTCTTTGCATTGTCTAACCTTTGTTTGCTAGTCGCCCTATCTTTAGGGAGTTGTGGTCTTAGTTTGGAGTGCTTTGTTGGAGTTTTTGTGAGTGAAATAAGCATTTAGATGGTTGCTTAGTTGTTGGTCTGCATTTTAGTTTGCTGGCATTTTATATCAGACTCAGTCATTTCTATTTTATGCAATGTTTCTTGGGCGTCTATGCCTCTAGTTTCAAGTGCATTCAATTTGGAAGAGATAGGGGCATTTTGGATGAAGATATGAACAAATTAGTGAAAGTTTACTTGCTGGTCTAAACATTTAGTTTGCTGGTTCTGCAAATCAGATCTGGTTATTCCCTTACATGCTATGTTTCCTTAGCATTTCTATTCATATTTGTAATTGGAGATATAGTGTGATCTTTGCAGTGAGTTTGGAGCAGATTCCATTGAGAAATCATTGTAATAAACACTTTGTTACTTGCAGATAATTTGCATTGTAAGACTGAAAGCAGTAGTATTGTTTCAGTTAGTTATATTTCTGCATTTACTTTGTGTTTTAATTCAAACATTGTAACCCTTGGATGGTTTACCGCCAGTGTGGAGGAATAAGCAATTGTATCTCTCTTATGTCACGCACTGATTGAGTGGAGTATCCCCACTGTTAAGTGGATGCCTGCTGCAAAGCGGATGAATTGTTCTTCAATGTAATATCTTCCCCCCCACTGAATAAGTGGTAGCGTGGAATCTTCATGGTCGGTTCTCTACCTGCCTTCATTTCCAACTTGTAATTCAATTAAGTTATTGCTAACGATCCCATCAGCATATGCTATCACCTCACCTTCAATGGGATCTTGGTGAACATTCTTGGTGAAGGTTACTTTTCAAGTTGTTATCTTGGGAGCTAACGCTAATAATTGGTGTTGTGCTGGATTTGTTGTCAAGAAAATTCAAGGAAAAAACTAAGGGGCATATTTCATGTTACAAATCTAGACCATTTATTGTTTGGCAATATGGCAAAACCTCATTTGCCCCTATTATGATTGGTATAAAATTAGGTTGCATCTTTCCATAGAAATTTGAGATTATTCTCTAATGTGAATTTGATTGCTTTCACCTCTTGGAGGAGCACTGCATCTTTGTTCTTTTCCATGTTTAAATACCTTCTAATAATGTATTTTTTGTCAAGGGATTCTAGTCCCTTGACATTCCAACTTAAACAATTAAGTATCATCAGAATCCATGTTTTGATTATCCTCTCTATTGTTCCTAAATCTATAAAAGCATTTAAGAATATTTTCATCTTTGTTTTTACTCTTCCTCTTTGGGTAAGGATCCCTTTCGACTATCCTAGTTTGCCTCTTCGTTTTCAATTTCTTTTTAATCCACTTTGTTCCCTCCGGCGGATTAGGGTCTTCCTTTGGATCATAGATCTGTCTTAGGAGAGGTGGGGTATTGTCCTCCATTGACAGCCCCTAGATCGAGTTCTTATCAAATGATATGAGCTCAAAACCATTTATTGAAACCTCCTTGGAGCTGTTGATGTTTTGCAGCATTGGTCTCCACTTCCAGCCGATCTCCTTACTTCATGTTGATAAATTAAATAATAGCCTAAGGCTATTTAATTTATATGATTTCGATTTATTGAAGAGTCTCAATCCTTGTGTATTGTATTTAATTATTGGAAGTGATTCTACAAAGAGACACGTCATTTGCTAAATGATGTTTAATATTTTATCAAGGCTGACTTTAAGGAGATGCGATTTCATGAAGAAACACGAATTCTTATGTGGCCGACTTCTTGCTCTTTGGATGTGACTTAATGAAGGGACACCTTCCTCTATGATGGCCGACTTGATTTGAAGAGTGACGACCTTTCCATATTGTATATATATTCAATGTTTCTCTCCTTGTTCATCATTCATTCCATTCAAGCATATTCGTCACAAGTTGAGATCATCATAGTTGAAGGCTGAGGTTCATTATCAGTGAATTGTCTCTTTGTATTTCTGTGTTGCATCATATCTGGTGCTTATATTCTGGCCTGCATATTGGCCTCTTGTAAGGAGATCATTGTTGTTGAAATTCAATATATAAGTGATATATTGTTGCTGGGTTTTTCTCCCTCAAGAGGAGGGTTTTCCCAGGGTATCTGCTGTGTTTTGTGTCTGATTTTTTGAATTAATTTTCTGTGCATACATCTGATCATAAACTTAACAGGAGCAAGGACTTTTATCTAGCTGTGTAGGATTATTTAGGTTTCTTTTGTCCAATATTAATCCACAATCAACTGGAGCCACTTGTTCTAGGTTAGTGTTAGACAAGGAAAACATAGTATTGTTGATCTCATTGTTTCATGCTGCTTTTGCTTGAGCTTTTACCTTTTTTCGTGTTGTTTGTTGGTCCTTTCCTATAACTAATCCTAGTGCATCATTACTTTTCCCTGAATTATCTATATGCAATTCCATCAAATTAGCTTTGGAATTAGGTAAACCATTTATGCTATTCATAGAATAGCTTTCTGCTATTAGATTTCTTTTTATTTCAGAATTATTATCCTTCAAAGAGGAACTTATTAAGCTAAGCTCACTGTTCACTTCATTGTTTGTTTTTCCTTCTACGATCTTAACAACATTTTCAGAATTCTCAATGTTCAATTCGCTTTGGGCCTCGTCCTTTTCAGAAGAGTTCTTGTCCTTATTCATTTAGGAAATCCTTAGTTTTATCTTGTCCATTACCAACTCTTGATCATTTTTTTGGTGCCCTTGAATACATTTAAGAGTATTTGACGACTTAGTGTTTGAGATTTCCAAGAGGGAATCACTCTTGGGGTGGGGAATTTTGTTTTCATTTTCAAAAATTCTCAAACTCACATTTTTAGTTAACATTTTAGAGATTTCCTCTATATTTTCCTTAGCTGTTCCAGATTCAATAACTTTTGTGGATAAACCTTCTAGTTTACCCAAATTCCTATCTTGGACCGGAATTTCTTCCCTATTAGAAATGGTGTTAGGATTGAACCTACCTAAGGAGTCTTTAATTTCTAATTTTGCACCTACATATTCTTTTCTATCTTTTGTATCTCCCCTTGAATTAGGATTTGTAGGATTAGTTTTACTTTTCTAGCTAAGATTTTTTCCTTTCAATATGGGGCAATTTCTCTTAACATGTCCCTCTTTTTTACAAAGAAAACAAGTGTTGAGACCTGTTGGTGTACGTTTTATCATCCACCGAACACACAAAATAAAATATCCAAAGACACTCTATCCTCTCTTGAACAAAGTCACCGCGTATGCTAAGATTGCGAGAAGATCATATGGCGACTCCAAGGTTTCTTTCGTTAGGTCATGACATGTGGATAAGCTCAATGGGCGTTGTGATTTGCTGGTAATACACAAAGGGACTTACGTTAAAGAATTCTTCACAAGTTCGGGACTTAGACGGATTTATCATTAAAAGCTTCTTTGATTGGGACTTTCAATTTGGATCTCAAAAAAAAAGGGCAAAAAGATAAGGGTTTAGAGAATCTAATTTACGCCTAGGAATTCAAGAGACAGTAAAGATCAAGTGAAATGAATAACCACACTTTATTTCGCCTCCCTGGGACAACTACGCAAAGTGGGTGCAATCTTCAAAGGGTGTGATTATAATTTTCAAGTCTCAAATAAGACCGAAGTTAAGCATCCACAATCACAAGCTCAGGCTAACTTTATGCGTCGAATGAAAATCATCCATCTGAAGAAAGTATGAGCAATATTTCACCATTAAATCTATACGATCAATCTCGCATTCACTTAACAAACATTCAAAGCAAATTCTACTTAATTGTAATCTAATTCTAATCTATGGTAGAAGAAGCTATGCAACCTTGCTCACTACTTGACAATAAAAGTGATTCAAAGCAAATCATGCGTAAGAGCTTTTATTATCGGAAATAGTCTAATGCAACAATTTCATACACTGTCTCCACACAAATGAAAGCGAGAGATCACAAGTTTATATAGAGTTTTCAGAATCAAATGAAAGGCCAAGATTAAAACAACATCAACAGCCAAGATTAATACAACTCAACCCTAATTAGGGTTGCCCAAAATAACATTAGTTAGCAACCAATAAACAAGTAGTGAACAAGCAGTTGGAGCTATCTTCAAGGGAAGGCATCCCTATCCTCTTGGGCAGCATTGTGCTCGACGAATCTGGACACGATTGTGATGACTTCCTCCATCGTGACTGACGGCAGCATGCTTATCCTGAATTCAAGCCCGTCCAAAGCATCTGGCGAAGCTGTTCTCCCAATCCGTTTCCTATCTCACAAAATCATCTCGGATGGACAAGAGGTTCGCCACTTTTGTGAAATCCTGCCTCAGAATTGGTCCAGTAGTAGAGAAGAAAACTTCCTGAACCTTATGCTTCAACCTCTCCAGCTGCATGTCATTTTCCCGGACAATCTCTTTGTCAAACACATCTGCAACTATCATATAAATCTTCCCCTGAATTTCTTTAACTTGTTCCTCAACTCTGAGCCCATCTTCCTTTGCCTTCTCTAGAACCTCGCTCCGTATTGTCACTACCCAAAACCAATGATGAAAATCATAAGCCGCTCCCGCAGCAATCACCTTTCCCTCGACCAATTCTTCCTTTGGAACGCCCTTCAGTACTTTGAGGCATGGAATGAGCCTCTCCTGAATATCTAGGAGGTTGTCAACCAATCTGGAAAGGAAAGAAGAAGTTTGTTCATAGGCAAGCGTCAATCTCTCCATGAACGAAGCCGCTTTCGTGCCCTTGCTTGTCATCCATTCCTAGGCCTCCTTGGTCGTGACCATACCTTCTTCCACATCCTTGGCCATCTCCTATGATGAATTGAGAAGAGGAGGAGCTATTGCATCACCCTGATTGAGTGGTTGAATTAGATGTCGTATATACTCCTTCAAGCGCTCGACCTCCCTTTTGTACTTCTTCTTTTTCGCCACTTCCTTTTCCAATCTCGCCTTGATAGTTGAGACGGAATTGTCCAGTTCTTCCACTTCTTGGCCTTTTGTTGTTGGGCCAAGGTCTATAGTGGTTATGGCATATTCTTGGGGAGTGATCTCATCTTGTGCTTTATCCACTATTGGTACTGCGATATGTATGGAACGGCCGCTGGCCTCGTCCCTCTGAATGGTGGAAAATTTCTTGGCAGGTTTCTTAATAGCAACCTATTCCAACCTTGCCAAGAAATCCGCAGTATCATCTTCTTCTTGGACCTCAACTGGTCCCTGAATTTTCATCCTCTCCTTTAGTCAATCCGAAATGGTAGGCTGCTCGATACTATCTTCCTCCTGAACGTTCCCTTCATTTGGAATATCCAAGACTTCTCTGAGGGGGGAAATCATTCCCTTTTCGAAATCATCATTTTGGACTTCCATTTCATTATCCGAACCCAGTACTTATGTGCCCGTAGGAGATGGGGGCTCATCGTCATCCAACTGGATCAGCTCATTGTTCTTCTCCTGAACAGTAGAAGGTCTCATCATCTCAGCCAAAGATTCATCTGCGGTAGCTACTAGCTCATCAATATTTCTAGACATCACGGAACAAGATGGCTCCATCTTTTGTCTTTTCTGGACAAGCTCTATGCTTGCAACTACTTCTTTCCTCTTCTCACCAATCTCAACTAAATCATCATGATGGGATGCGTCGGCATTGGAGGAGTATGACTCTGTCTCGCTGAGTAAATCATACGTGAGTGTTATTCTTTTCTGCCTCAACTCCTGACCTGATGGTCGACCCACCACTGAGAGTATTTAATCACTGGCCTCATCAACGCCGCCAAATCTGAATGCTCAAGCTTTGACCACTTCACGGAAGGAAGAGGTCAGCTCTCATCGAAGCTTGGCTGGACATAATTTCCATCGTCCTGCAACTGATCGGGCACCTAGCAAAGTTCGATTGCTCTCATAAAGTCCATTGCAACTCTAGACCATAATCTTCTCCTGACTTCATACTCATCAACGGCATTCGCCCAGAAGTCTTCCAATTCCACTCATTGTTTGTATCTTCTCCCATCCACGGTCCGAATATGATGAAGCCGGTCAAAATTGGCCCTAGACCTATAGGCTGTGAACGGGTACCACTGGATTTCTAGCCTGGTGCTCTCGGCTACTTGTGCTGACGGACAAGACTCTAACATATTCCCAATAAAGAATGGGAAAGTAATAGCTGCCTTCTTACTTGGCCTCTGGATGTTTTGGTACTCTTCCAGCTACCTCAGGACTTCAAGCAAAATCATCCGATTTGTTGGATAGATAGGCAACTTGTAAGTATTTCCAGTGAATCCCTGGATCCTGACATATGTAAACTTTGGAAACTGGATAAACCAAGATCCATACCTATTGATCAAACCATAGCAGCATAAATCGTTTGGGGAATAAATCGGCAAACCAAAAGTTCAGGATTTTTTGAAAAAATCGGGAAAAAATCGGATTTACAAAAAAACATAAAAAATTGAAAAAAAATAGTC
>VDFB02325344.1:24975-52734 GCA_007258455.2 Sequoia sempervirens
TGGCCAAAATTTCAATCCAGGCGGGTGCATCCCCAAAAAGACCAACGGCAGAAAAGAGAGACAACGACAAAACAAACCAAAAATCAAGCCAAAAGTTCGGAACGAAAGCAAAAATTAGGGGGGTCCCCATTTGCAATGGGGCTGATGTGTCAAGGTCACAATAGTATGGTTTTTTACCTGAAAGGGTTTTCCATGTAATATTGGTGTTCATCTTGTCTAATATTTGCTCTTTTTGTTTTGATTTCTGATTCATAAGGTTTCAAGTTTTAAAGTTTTAATTAGAGCCTTATCTCCTTTGGGAATTAGTTTAATTATTCCTTTGTTAATATCCTTGTCTAGAGAGCTCTTATTAATTGTTTCATTATAAACCTGACACAAGTCTTCACTTATCCAATTTATATTTTTCCTATAGAACTCAATAGGCAGCCCATCAACACTAGGAGTTTTGTCAAGACTAGAGGTTTGGATTGTTTGAATAATTTCTTCCTTGGTAACCACTTTTCTAAGATTTTTTGCATTCTTTTCAGAAATCATTTTTGGAATTAGTTTTTTGCAAATATCCCTTGCTTTAAGAGACTAGGAACTGCTCTCTTCAAATGTGAAAAGGTTTTTGAAAAAAAGATAGAATTGGTTCTACACTTCCTCTGGAGTAGAGACCAAACTATCCCCTTTCCAAACACATTCCACTTTTTCCTTTATATTCTTTTCTTTTAGGCAATTGAAGAAGAATTTTGTGCCTTTATCCCCATTACTTAGCCAATTCATCTTAGTTCTTTTCTTTAAACCTTGGATTTTTCTTGTTTGAAGATTCCTCAACTCATTTTTACATTTGATTAGTTCCGTTAATTCTTCCTTTGTAGGTTCAATTTGTAACTTGCATTCAAGGTTGAAAAACTTTTCTTGGAGAGCATTTTCATATTGTTTGCAATCCATAGCTTTCTTCTTCCCTATAGTCTGGAATATAATAGCCCATCCATTAATATTTTTATTCCATTTTTCAATCAGGATTAGGTCTTTTAGCAACCATTTATTAATTTCTCTAAATGTAAATATTGCATTATTGCAATCTTCATCATTTAACAAACTGGTGTTAAGGATGAATTTTCTTTCTTTTTTAATTTCCATATGGCTTTAATTAGCCATTGTTAATCTAGATTTAATGGGGCGATGATCAGATAGAGTGCAAGGATATACCCTTACTCTTGCATCTTCCTCTAATTTATCAAAATAGAAATAGTTTCTATTAGCATAAAATTTGTCTAGTCTAGAGTATATCCTTTTATTAGCTTTTTGTGCATTACACTAGGTATACCATTATACCATATGGTTTTATTGTCTTTTTTCAATCCTTCTAGGGGATCATAAAGTTTGAGTTTATTTTTCATTTTTTCTCAAAAAAACTTGTCATTACCTTTCCATTCCAAGTCTAAACCTCCAAATTTATTATATTTGTGTTCAATCATATTAAAATCACCACCGACAATCCATGGAATGTTATACAGATCACACATCCATTTCCACAAATCTATTCTTTCTCTATAGTCATCGGATGCATATATAGAACATATTCCAAATCTTCTATTTTCTTTTTCTATGACCATCCATACAACCCTATTATAGGGAGAGATACCACTATCTGTTATGTAATGTCCCCATTTTAGCCATACGCTCTTTTGGTGACTGATAGCCTATTTTCAAAAGCTCGTAGGCTCATTAGAGGTAAAATTAGGGTTTCCTATTTTATAGGAGGTTTTTGAAGCATTTTTTATGGTTTGCATGTAAGTGTTTCTACTCCATGTCTAGTGGAGTTTTCTAGGTTTCTGGAGAGCTATGAAATGGTGTAACATGCATCTCCATCTGACAACCTTCCCCGGAACTTACTATTTTTAGCTTGCATGTTGGAGTTTCGAGTTTTGGTCTGCGGATTCTTTCTAGGTTTTCAGAGAGCTTTGCAATGATATAACATGCAAGAGAATTGGGCAACTTTTTAGAATTTACTATTTTTTAGTAAGTTCTATTTTTAGCATTGTTCCAGTTGGCAGTAGCACAGTGAGCTTTCTTCTTCAGGTAGGGTAGTTGAGTATTTCTGGATTTGGCTTTCTGAGGTGCATTTTTAAAGAAATGATTTATTTAAATCATTTAATTATTATAATGTGTTTTTGACCCCTTGACCTAGCACAATAACTTCATGTTATTTTAAAAAAGGGGGTCCTTGAGGGTGGATGCCTCATCAGGAGGAAAATCAAATATTTTAAAATTAAATATTCCTCTTTTGAGTTTTGGACGCCACATTTAAATATTTCAAAAGGCTTTTTGTTTTGGATGCCAAGTTGAAGGAAGGTGAAGATTTAAAAATGAAATTATTTCCAAGAAGTGTGGAGGCATCCCTTCTAGAGGAAACTAAAGAGTCACCTCAAACTCTTTAAATGTAGGCCTTTGCTCATTCATTCATCATCCATTGTTTAACTTATCGAATTGTTGCTGGAATGGCTTCAAATTTATGGCTTCGAGGGATGCATACCTCCTAGCAAGATTCAAGTATCCAATTTTGTGTTTGAAAGATAACACCTAGTTGGAATCAAGGCTGCTTCTCACACAAAGATTGCAGATTGAGCATCAAGTTGAAGTTTGTGATGATTTTTGTCCATTTACAGGTTGTTGGTTTTCGAAGTGCTGAAGGAGATTTTCAAACATAAGACTTTGTATGATTTTTATTCGCTTTTGGGTATTTGTTTAATCCATTTCCATGCTTTAGGTGTCCCTTCCTGCAAATTCTCAGATTTTATTGTGAAGTCTTCATTTTATTAGAGAGGTCTCCCTCCTTCTAGGGCCCTACCATCTCTTTGGTGTTCATTGGGATTTGATCCTTCCCTATGGTGGCTTCTTTGCATTGTCTAACCTTTGTTTGCTGGTCGCCCTATCTTTAGGGAGTTGTGGTCTTAGTTTGGAGTGCTTTGTTGGAGTTTTTGTGAGTGAAATAAGCATTTAGATGGTTGCTTAGTTGTTGGTCTGCATTTTAGTTTGCTGGCATTTTATATCAGACTCAGTCATTTCTATTTTATGCAATGTTTCTTGGGCGTCTATGCCTCTAGTTTCAAGTGCATTCAATTTGGAAGAGATAGGGGCATTTTGGATGAAGATATGAACAAATTAGTGAAAGTTTACTTGCTGGTCTAAACATTTAGTTTGCTGGTTCTGCAAATCAGATCTGGTTATTCCCTTACATGCTATGTTTCCTTAGCATTTCTATTCATATTTGTAATTGGAGATATAGTGTGATCTTTGCAGTGAGTTTGGAGCAGATTCCATTGAGAAATCATTGTAATAAACACTTTGTTACTTGCAGATAATTTGCATTGTAAGACTGAAAGCAGTAGTATTGTTTCAGTTAGTTATATTTCTGCATTTACTTTGTGTTTTAATTCAAACATTGTAACCCTTGGATGGTTTACCGCCAGTGTGGAGGAATAAGCAATTGTATCTCTCTTATGTCACCCACTGATTGAGTGGAGTATCCCCACTGTTAAGTGGATGCCTGCTGCAAAGCGGATGAATTGTTCTTCAATGTAATATCTTCCCCCCCACTGAATAAGTGGTAGCGTGGAATCTTCATGGTCGGTTCTCTGCCTGCCTTCATTTCCAACTTGTAATTCAATTAAGTTATTGCTAACGATCCCATCAGCATATGCTATCACCTCGCCTTCAATGGGATCTTGGTGAACATTCTTGGTGAAGGTTACTTTTCAAGTTGTTATCTTGGGAGCTAACGCTAATAATTGGTGTTGTGCTGGATTTGTTGTCAAGAAAATTCAAGGAAAAAACTAAGGGGCATATTTCATGTTACAAATCTAGACCATTTATTGTTTGGCAATATGGCAAAACCTCATTTGCCCCGATTATGATTGGTATAAAACTAGATTGCATCTTTCCATAGAAATTTGAGATTATTCTCTAATGTGAATTTGATTGCTTTCACCTCTTGGAGGAGCACTGCATCTTTGTTCTTTTCCATGTTTAAATACCTTCTAATAATGTATTTTTTGTCAAGGGATTCTAGTCCCTTGACATTCCAACTTAAACAATTAAGTATCATCAGAATCCATGTTTTGATTATCCTCTCTATTGTTCCTAAATCTATAAAAGCATTTAGGAATATTTTCATCTTTGTTTTTACTCTTCCTCTTTGGGTAAGGATCCCTTTCGACTATCCTAGTTTGCCTCTTCCTTTTCAATTTATTTTTAATCCACTTTGTTCCCACCGGCGGATTAGGGTCTTCCTTTGGATCATAGATCTGTCTTAGGAGAGGTGGGGTATTGTCCTCCATTGACAGCCCCTAGATCGAGTTCTTATCAAATGATATGAGCTCAAAACCATTTATTGAAACCTCCTTGGAGCTGTTGATGTTTTGCAGCATCGGTCTCCACTTCCAGCCGATCTCCTTACTTCATGTTGATAAATTAAATAATAGCCTAAGGCTATTTAATTTATATGATTTCGATTTATTGAAGAGTCTCAATCCTTGTTTATTGTATTTAATTATTGGAAGTGATTCTACAAAGAGACACGTCATTTGCTAAATGATGTTTAATATTTTATCAAGGCTGACTTTAAGGAGATACGATTTCATGAAGAAACACGAATTCTTATGTGGCCGACTTCTTGCTCTTTGGATGTGACTTAATGAAGGGACACCTTCCTCTATGATGGCCGACTTGATTTGAAGAGTGACGACCTTTCCATATTGTATATATATTCAATGTTTCTCTCCTTGTTCATCATTCATTCCATTCAAGCATATTCGTCACAAGTTGAGATCATCAAGTGCAAGTTTATCTACAAGTGCAGATCATCATAGTTGAAGGCTGAGGTTCATTATCAGCGAATTGTCTCTTTGTATTTCTGTGTTGCATCATATCTGGTGCTTATATTCTGGCCTGCATATTGGCCTCTTGTAAGGAGATCATTGTTGTTGAAATTCAATATATAAGTGATATATTGTTGCTGGGTTTTTCTCCCTCAAGAGGAGGGTTTTCCCAGGGTATCTGCTGTGTTTTGTGTCTGATTTTTTGAATTAATTTTCTGTGCATACATCTGATCATAAACTTAACAGGAGCAAGGACTTTTATCTAGCTGTGTAGGATTATTTAGGTTTCTTTTGTCCAATATTAATCCACAATCAACTGGAGCCACTTGTTCTAGGTTAGTGTTAGACAAGGAAAACATAGTATTGTTGATCTCATTGTTTCATGCTGCTTTTGCTTGAGCTTTTACCTTTTTTCGTGTTGTTTGTTGGTCCTTTCCTATAACTAATCCTAGTGCATCATTACTTTTCCCTGAATTATCTATATGCAATTCCATCAAATTAGCTTTGGAATTAGGTAAACCATTTATGCTATTCATAGAATAGCTTTCTGCTATTAGATTTCTTTTTATTTCAGAATTATTATCCTTCAAAGAGGAACTTATTAAGCTAAGCTCACTGTTCACTTCATTGTTTGTTTTTCCTTCTACGATCTTAACAACATTTTCAGAATTCTCAATGTTCAATTCGCTTTGGGCCTCGTCCTTTTCAGAAGAGTTCTTGTCCTTATTCATTTAGGAAATCCTTAGTTTTATCTTGTCCATTACCAACTCTTGATCATTTTTTTGGTGCCCTTGAATACATTTAAGAGTATTTGACGACTTAGTGTTTGAGATTTCCAAGAGGGAATCACTCTTGGGGTGGGGAATTTTGTTTTCATTTTCAAAAATTCTCAAACTCACATTTTTAGTTAACATTTTAGAGATTTCCTCTATATTTTCCTTAGCTGTTCCAGATTCAATAACTTTTGTGGATAAACCTTCTAGTTTACCCAAATTCCTATCTTGGACCGGAATTTCTTCCCTATTAGAAATGGTGTTAGGATTGAACCTACCTAAGGAGTCTTTAATTTCTAATTTTGCACCTACATATTCTTTTCTATCTTTTGTATCTCCCCTTGAATTAGGATTTGTAGGATTAGTTTTACTTTTCTAGCTAAGATTTTTTCCTTTCAATATGGGGCAATTTCTCTTAACATGTCCCTCTTTTTTACAAAGAAAACAAGTGTTGAGACCCATCAATTCTAGTTTGCAACTTATAGATTTTTCAGATATTTCAACTACTATTTCATCAGGAATGTCCACTCCTCAGGAGAGGGCAACTAATACTCTGGCATCCATGTTCAGCAGGGTAGATTTTGTTTCCTCAATTTTCATTACATTACCTAAAGGTGATAACCAATGTTTGAGGACTCAATGAGTTCTAGTAGAGACTCGTGGGACTCATGAGTCCTAGGGCTTGCCAAGTCGACTTGCCACAAACTCAAGAGTCAAGTCCTAGAGAGACCAGGCTCAAACTCAATGAGTCCTAGTGAGAGACTCGCATGAGTCCTAGAGTCAGACTCCTGAGTCTCGACTCAGGATTCTCGACATCAGCTGGGAGCGGTCAGCAGCATTTTAAAACTTGTTTTTTGGTTTTCTTTTTCAATTCTTTTACTCAAGGTTGCCCAAAACAAGTCTGCACATTGAAATAGGGTTGGAAGAAGCGGAGAAGAGGAGCATACGAGATCGAAATAGAGCCAAGTAAGTGATTTTTATTCTCTCTTTTTTTTCTTCGATTGAAAAACAAAAAATTCTTGAAAAATAGGGGGAAATGTTGGCAATTTTTTTTCAATTTCCCTTCATAACCTATTTCCTAGTATTTTTAGCTTGTTTTTTAATTCTATTTTTTTCAAATGATTGGTTATCTTTTTTTTGCTGATTTTTTACAAAACTCTACTAATTTTTTACAAAACCTTATTGATTTTTTTTTATTTTTTCATGTTGAAACAGCAATGTCAACTTCAAACTCAAGGCCATCTAGAAAAGACTTTGCATGGAAGTATGGGATACCGGGAAATAAAAAGGGTGAGGTCACTTGTATTGAATGCAATAAATGGATGACAAGGGAATCGATAGATTAAAATACCACATTGCCAAAATACCCGAACAAAATGTGGATATATGCCCTACATCGACTACGAATATGGTTAGAGAGATGAAGGCCCTTCTTGCTAATTATAGGTTGAGAAAAGAAGAAAGGCAAAAGACAAAGAAAGGAAGCACTAGCAGCAGCGATGAGTCAGAATGTATCCACGTCTACACCATCGGATCCCCTTGGTGGCCCAAGTCCAAGCATCCGTCATCCACATTCATCTTTTGGTGAGAGTCCAAAGGGTTCTTTTTCTACTGGTAGCCAAATTCCTTCATTAGGACCAAATTACTTTGTTCCATGCAATGTTCCAGGAGCACAACCTTCACTTGAAGGTATTGGTTGGAATAAAGAGAAACATCATGAAGCTAGGATGGCAACAACAAATTTTTGATACTATAATAATTTACCTTTCAATGTGGCGAACAACCCATATTGGGAAGGTTTGGTGAATGCATTAACAGTTGCAGATAAGGGATTTAAGACCCCAACAGCTAGAGATTTGTTTGGGCCATTGCTAGAGAAAGCCATAAAAAATACACAGCTTGTGGTCGATGAACAAAAAAAAATTGGTGGAGAAAAGGTTGCAGCATCTTATCGGATGGATGGATAGATGGACGAAATAGGACTCTCCTGAACTTTTTAATGGTGCATTGGTGTTCTTGAAGTCTATAGATTCCTCCCATGAAATCAAAAATCTTGAGACTTTGTGCAATTTATTAGACAAGGTGATCCAAGAGGTTGGTGTTGAGAATGTTGTCCAAATTATCACAAACAATGCAGCTGCAAGTAGACTGCTTGTGGAGAGGCATCCTACAGTTTTATGGTCTCCTTGTGCTGCACATTTCTTGGACTTGTTGTTAGAGGACTTTGGGAAGATTGGATGGGTGAAAAGTGTGGTTGAAGATGCTAAAAATGTTACCAAATTTATCGACAACCATACTTGGGTCCTTTCTTTGATGAGAAAACACACAAATGGCAAGGACCTTGTGCGACCAGTAGTGACACAATTTTCTAGCCACTTCCTCACATTGCAAAGCATTCTTGGTGCCATTTCTCATCTCAAGCAAATGTTTGTGTCTGATGCTTGGTTGGAGTCTCCATTTTCCAAAAAAGTTGAAGGGGAGAAGATTGTAAATATAGTTTTTGATGACACATTCAACAAAAATGGAGAGGAGTTGATCAGGGTAAGTAACAAACACAAACATAAACTTTATACAAGATAATCTATTTGTTGTTTTTTTTAGGGGTTAATTTTGTAATAATTTAAAATTTGGTTTCATTTTCTTAGGTGACAGAACCTTTGGTTAGGGTTCTTCGTATGGTGAATGGAGAGGGCATGCCAATGAGTTTCATTTATGAGGTCGTGGATAGGGCCAAAGAGGCCATTTCACATTACTATGGTAGAAACAAGAAAAAATATGAAATCATTTGGTGCATCATTGATTGTACATGGACAAACCAACTCCACCAGCCGATACATGCCTTCGCCTACTTCTTGAACCCAAAAATCTACTTCTCTGATACATTTAAGGTTGATGAGGAGGTCACGGAAGGTGTTGTCACATGCATCGATAAGATGGTGCTTGATCATGAATTGAGAGACATGGTTCTTGATGAGTTGGAGGTGAGATTTGCTATATCTTATATATGAATTTGGCAATGTTGACTATCTAGAAACATCCATTTTACATACATAATAACTAATTTTCTAGATTTGATTTAATTTTATTTTTTTATCTATTCAAGGTCTACAAGGGTGCAAAGGGGAGACTCTTTTCTTCACAACAAGCAATTGAAAGGAGAGGAAAACAACAACCAAGTAAAAATTTTAGTTTAGTACTACAAGATGAAATTAGAAACTTGATTCTTACATTTTTTACTTTATTCTTATTTTTTTAGATGTGTTTTTGTAGATTTATGGTGAGAGAATTGTGGTGCTAGCACGCCAAATCTTCAAAAGATAGCCATCTGTATTTTGTCGCAGCCATGTAGTGCTTCTGGGTGTGAACGTAATTGGAGCATATTTGAGAACATTCACACAAAGAAGAGAAACAGGTTGACCCAGTAGCGCCTCAATGATCTAGTCTCCGTTTGGTACAACCTTCGCCTTTGAACTAGAAAGGTGGAGGGCTTTTCACATGAGTTCATTGACTTGGATGATATTGATCCATATGGTGAATGGATTGTCAATGAACAAAATGATGATGATGATGTCTTTCTTACTAAAGAATATCTTGCAGAATTGGAGAGAGCAACAAAAAAAGAAGAAGCAAAATTGGATGCAATGGCAGAGGACGAAGACAATTTTGAAGAAACAACTCATCATCATTTTGATACTGCAGCACCTTGTAGTTTGAGGCCTGAAAAATTGAGTTGCGTTAGGAGGGGAAAGAGGAAGATGTAGATTGTATTTGGTTGTTTTTCTCATTTTGACATATCATTATATGTAAACATTTATAAACTTATGATGTTATACATTTGAAAGTTTGAAACTATGAGTATGAATGGTGAAATTTCAAATATTGAGTGTTTGAAGATCACATGACATGTGTAATATTTGAATTATGACAAATTGATAATCAAATTAGGCTCTTATGTTCTCTAAATGCATTAATTTCTTTTTTTTTTGGTAAAACTACGATTTTCTTCTTTGCTGAGTCCTAGTCAAGTTTTTTGCCAAGTCTATGTCAAGTTCCGAGTCCGAGTCCGAGTCCTATTTTGGGCTGCCGAATCTGCTCCGAGTTCAAGTACTAAAACTTTGGTGATAACAACTAGGGCAAAAATGCCCAAGATTGGGGAGGCACTTCTTTAATTGTGACCCACCTAGGGTACGAAAGTGCCATTATTTCTTCATTTAACAATTTTGGAGACTAGGCTACAGCCCTAAAAATGGAGTTCCCAATATTCCAGAACTCCTCTAACACCTTTTCCTCCATTTTATGGTCTCTAAAAAACTCAAGAACAACCCACTTTGTATCATTTTGTAGAAAGATAACTGAATTCCAAATTTTTTTACACAAATGATATTAAACCAATTGTCTAAAAATTTCCTTTTAGGTATGCAAAAAAATTTTGCAATCCTACTCAATCTAGATTCTTCTTTATCAATGTCACTTAGCATTTCAGGGTTTAGGGTTAGGACTAATTTCTTAGGGCAGTTCGGAGAGCACTTACTTGCTCCTCAATATCGATCTAGTTTTTTGCACAACCGCCATTGCCAGACCTTATAAATTTTACCGAAGACTGAGGGTTTGCAGCCTCTTCACCAACAACTACTTTGAATGTTTGCTTCATCTTCTCAAATTTTTCTTTACTTGCATTATCTAACCCTAATTCCATAATTGCACTATCAAGAGGGTCGCTTGATACTAGTACATTCGACTCCATTAAAGCCGACACTATCCCCCTTGGCTTTCAGGGATTTCGGCAGTGGGAGCAAGCAAATTGACAAACACTAGATAACAATACAATTCCTTAACATGCGAACATTAATGTAGATGCAAGTAGAAATGAGGAAAAATCAATGCAAAAAGGAGGTACGTTAGGGTTAGAACTTTCAAACCCTAATGGCCTACAATTAAATGCTCCACTTGCAAAACACACACCATGTTTCTCCTCCTGTCTTCCCAAGCCTCAAATTCGTTAAGATCAATATATATTGTTTTCAGAAAAAACATTTGTATATATTTTCCAATATTGTGTACCCCATTATGAACTCATGTTCTATGATATTGCCTATCTAGTGATGCCCCTGGTGCCCTCCTTATTCAAGCATTCCACAAGGGGATTGTTTTCCATTCACCTTACAAATTGTTTGACAAGGTGTAAAGTTTCACACCCTTCCAGTTTTGTACTTATGTTCTCCAGTATAGAGCACTCAACAACTTTTGTTTCACTTGTTCTTGGTGTTCTTGAATTTATTGTGGAAATGCTCTACTATCATTACTAACACATGCATCCACTGGCATATGTAGTAGATCTACAACACCATATAAATTTATTTTGTAAATAATTTGGAATGTTCGTGAATTTATTTTGAAAATGCTCTATTATCTTTACTAACACATGCATCCGTTGGCACATGTATTAGATCTACAAACACTGTTTAGATTTCTTTTGTAAATAATTTGGAATGGGGGATTGAGAGTTGAGACATAGATTTGTTCAGACTAAGCATATTTCTTCTCAATTCTTCAAATAGATTGGCTCTTGCTTGAGCTTTCACCATATTATTTTTACATTCATTTGGCAGTCCTCCTGTTTCTTCATTTGGCATGATAACATAGGCGTTCCCTTAAAGTAGCAGATTTCATGTGATTGAGTAGAAGAGGTTCAAACTAATACCTTGCTTTCAAGGGACTCGTGCTTGTGTTTAAGTGAGCACTACTACAATTTATTTGAGATAAATTCTAGAAAAGGTAGTTTTCCTTCCAAACTGTTTGTTTTCTTGTGGCTTGTGAATTTTGTAATTTGGCAGCTGTCTAACTCTCTCTGTTTATCCATCTATTTGGTGGTGGTTCAACAATCATGGTGGTTGTTTGAGGTTGCACTTGGTTTTCCTTTCCAATTTCTTTGTTGGATCTGGTTCATTCCATAATGTTCTTGTATATCTATGTCTTGATGGATTTCATTTAGTATCTCCTCCATTGTAGTAGGCATGGCAAACGAATTCTATGTAGTTTCTTCCCTGCAATCTTCAGTGACGTGAAAATTTGGAACGAAACATTATTAATTATAATGAAGACATTTTTTAGGACTTGGTGTGTCATACACCCTAAGAATAATGTTGGATATTATTGCAATGTTGGGATACTAGTGAGACAATAATATTCTAATGTTGTATGTGTAAATAGTTTCTTTGAGGACCCATAAGATTATTCTTGACATTTGGCATGAGGTATAAAAGCATTGAAATGTGAGTTATAAGTTGACCATGCCATCTCAAAAGTGGCGCTCTAATTTGGGAAGTTGAAAGTTCACAATGACTAGTTTTGTGGGAGTTAATTTTTTGTTCAAGTTTGTTATTAAAGCAAGATATTCTTGGTAGGTGGCTTCTGCATTGATCCCACTTTATTTGCTTTAATTGGGGCACTCAAGCTTGGGTTTTAAAACAGTGGAAACTTTTTCTTACTTATTTTGTTTTTCGCTAGGAGGATGGATGAATGACAGGTTTTGGAGGTGTGGTTTGGCTGCTTTTTCCTTTGAATTATGAGAGGATGATGCTGCATCAGATGTGCGGATGAGATTATTGTATATGACAGTGTTTACAATGGAGAATCTCATTTGTTGCTGTGTTTATTTTCATAAAAGTTTCCTGGGGTATATGTTGTGTCAACTCTCTTATTCTTATTATCCTGTTGTTTTCCATTTCATTTTCATTCTGATAGAAGTTATATTTTTTATTTATAACAGTACCTAAGATCAGATTAAAAACATATTTATTGCTTCTAATCAAAGATATTAATCATAATCAGCATTTGGTATCAGACCTTGTGTTGGATTGATCCTGTAGGAAGGGACATCTTTTTTAGAGTGAATGCTTTGGTTGGAATGGAGGCATTTTGTTTTTGGTGCAGGTCTGATCTGAAAGTCAGACTTTAGGGAAAGCTCATCAAGAGTGGAGATTGAGAAGTTCAATGGCTAGAACTTTGAAGTTTGAACTATAGAAGTTGAAAATGGAGGATCTCTTGGTGGAAAGAGATCAATGGGTTGTAACTGTTGCACTCAGTTTCTACTTGTAGGAATGGATCGAGATGAATGTGACAAGCTTGATACGAGGCAAGGAGTTTTAACAGGTTGTGTCTTTTTGATCCTGTGTTAATGAATGTTTCAAATGAAAACTCTACAAAGGGTTTGTGGGACAAGATTGGTAGTTTATATCAGACAAAGAGTCTAGTTAACAAATTGTTTCTTAAGAGGAAATCATATTCACTTAAAACAAATGATGGTGACTCTATTGGTGATCATTTATATGCATTTAATACGATTGTAAGTCAATTGACATCCGTACATGTAAAGATGGATGAGGAAGATAAGAGCATAACTTTACTTTGTTTGTTATCCAATTCTTGGGATAGACTAATGATGGCAATTAGTAGTACAAATTCTAAGTTAAAATTTGAAGAGGTTATTGCAGCCCTACTAAGGGAGGAATTAAGAAAAATGCCCCTGCATGATACCTCTAAAGATGCTCTCTATGTGAGGGGGTGATCCAAAGAAAGAGAGAGTGAGAAAAATATTGGAGATAAAAGCTTTAAATATTCTAATAAATCTAAGGTGAAGTGTTGGAAGTGTGGAAAATTGGTAGATTTCAAGAAGGAATGTAAGTCTAACACCGGTAAAGGTAATGCATTCAATGATAGTGATAGTTATTTCAATCTGTATTCATCATCCTCCAATGAAGAAGTAGATGGTGAGGTTTTCATGGCATCTACAAGCATTCATGCATGTGGTAATGTCAGTGTTCCACAGGGTTTCGAGGACGAGGACGGGGGACAGTAATGGATGCATTTCGAGGATGGGGGGCCTAAGTTTGGGGGCGGCGGGGGGACTGTGGGGGGGCGGCGGCGGCGGGGCGACAGGGTGCTGAAATACATATAGTTCTTGGAAAAATAGTTATAAAAAGATGTATAAGAATTATACATCTTGGAGACAACTAAGAGTCCCCTAGATGTCTTGAGGACACCCCAACATCCTTGAAGTCCTAGTGGTGTCTTGGAGACAGCGACACTAGTGGTGGGATGGTGGCACTGGTGGTGGACTGGTGGTGGGATGTCCCCCCCAAGTCCCCAAGTCTCCGAGATGTCCCCATCTAGGAAACGTGGGGTTTTTTGGGGGGGACGCATCCCGTGGAACACTGTCTAAAACAAATACAGCCTTGCTGATATTTTATGGCTCTGTTTGTCTTATAGAATAGACTCGTGCTTTATTCCTACAACAGATTTATTAAAAATTCTCATCCTAATTTCCCAAATTGGTTCTATGTTTTTTCTTATCTTACAGACTTATTCCTGTCTTCTTTACTAATGGAATATTGGACTCAACTTAAAGCCCCCTCCTGAATTGGTTTCTATGTAAACAATGAAAGATGTTCAAGCACATCGGGTCCCTCCTGTGAGGCATCTTCTGCAGGTAGATCTTTCCATTGCACTACATTTTTCATGAAACCTGCTTCTTAGCCTTCTATCTCTCTGGAGGAAGTCATATTCAGGATGGAGACCAGATTGGCTTGCAGATGACATGATTTATCCTTCATTTACTCATCAAATTACATTGAAAAGAATGATAAGCAGACTTGCCTTACCAATTTCCACTATCAAAATTAGCCCTTTGGAAATTTCAAATAAAGAGATGATCCGCTATCTATATCAGACTTATTCCTATGTTCACATTAAATCCATACAAACTTAAAACTTCTGACTGCATTTAAATTCTTGCTGAGCTTATCTTCATGGTGAGGTGCCTCTGTTTTTGTGACTTTGATTGTACAATTGCATTCCGTCTCAATTGCGATCTCAAAATGTAAACTTGAGATGGCATTTTCTGTTTTGTCTACCATATCCATTTGCAGTGTAGATGCAACATGAGAAACTTACTTGTCAAGGACCAATGTGGACTCTTTGGGTGGACCACTTGATCTGCCTCCTAAGTATCTGATCTCATTGTTTCTTCTTGATCATTGAAAACATTCAAAAAAAATCTATCTTCTCTTGCAAATGGTTGCTTCCCTGGGCTTTAGAATTGATGAACTCTTCTTTAAAGTTTCTCTCTTTATAATTACCGACATTGGACTTCCTCTTCTATTTGAATATCCAAGACTTGTGTGCATAATTCTTTTGTGGCCATGTAAGGTCTCCAAAACCTTTCAATTGGCTCATTAAAATCCCTGGCATATCTTCTTGCATTCATCCATGTAGAAGAATAAAGAACTAGCACAGTTTAAAAAAAGGCTCTCATCCGGGTCTGCTCCAATGACTATTCAATACTTCAACTCTATGTGAAGATTGATGAGAAGAAGAGAATTTATCACTCTTCTTGAGCATTATTTGGTACATGGTTTGTGTCATCTGCCCCAAATCCTTGTCACGTTGTTCATATGTTTAACAAAAGGCAGGAAACTTATCTCCATGATCTGTTTTAGGACTTTTTTGTTTCTTTCTAGTTTTGAATTCATTCTAGGTATACTCTTATCACTCTTCAGGTTATTAAAATTGCAGTTCTCATACCACTGCAACTATCTCAACTGAAATCTGAGAATTGAGCTGAATTGGAATCTGGAAAAAAATATTTTATCTTTGAAAAATTTCCTAGCTAAAATCCAAAACTGAAACTGAAAAATCTAGAAAAAGGAATTAGTCAAAAATTTTGAAACAATGATTTTTTTGAGATCTCAATTCTCAAGGGTAACTAATTTTTCAATGAACTTTCTGCTATAAAAAACAATGAAACTCCTTCAAATAGTCAAACAACTCAAGTTCTTAGGTAAGCCATTCCCAACTGCAAAGACAATCTATCTTAAAAGTATAAAAAAATGGGCCAACCATATCACACAATTTAACAGTTAACTGTTCGTTACAGGAAGTCTTGCCATCCTTAAGCCCCTCCAAAAATAAATCTATTCCTTGTTTATTTTCCTAAATCCTTCCTTCACTTGGACGCCTCCCTATCTCTTTGTCCTTGTCCCTGTTCCCCTCTTTTTGATGCCCATCCTTGTGTTATTTTCCCATCTAGATATTTTTCTAGGATTTTGGAGGTGCTTCTATGCATCCCCATTTTGAATTCTTACGATCACCCCATCCCTCCCAAAAAATGAGACTCAATAGAACATAACTTTAGCCTTCTTAAATAATCTATGATCTTTCTACGTTTGTTTATTTCTATCTTTCTAGAATTTAGTTGTGCTTTATTCTCATTCTATGTTCCCTAGAATAGGTTTATGCTATATTCTTAGTTTTTCTTCTGAGAATAGCATTATCCTCATCTTACAAACATTTTCCTATCTTAACTATTTATCGATACTTGGCTCTTTTCACAGGCGTTTGTTTCCTGGAGACACCTTGTAAAGACATTTTATCTTAATTCACTGTAACTGATTGGTCACTGAGGAAGGGTGGCTAGGCAATTTCTCAATGAAACTTCAGGGTAAACTGCAACAAACGTAGCTGTTCGGTAATCAAGATAAAGTCAAGATCTTACCGTGCTTTCAGACTGTACAAAAAAGCACAGAATTTAGTCAAATTTATGGCAATTTTCCTTAAACACAATTTGTTGACAGAATATTGTGTGAAATTAATGATTGAGTGCCTACAAATTGTTAGAACATTCATGAAATCCTGATTAATATAGGATTTCTTGACTTCACTTTTGCTGCACAAACAATATATGATTCAGGTGGATTTTTTAATTTGCACTAGTTAGGTTCTGGAGTTTGATGGGTCTGGTTGTTGTTTCTTCTATTTTCTCATGCTTACTTTCCTATGGATAAGAAACTCACAATACTTGTTCTTCTGTTATGGTTTGGTTACTTCTACAAGCTGTAAGTCACACATGCTTTCCTTTTCTTTTTCCCATCTCTTTGTTCTGTTTTTTTGTGCAGAGAGATACAACTGGATTGACTGTGGAGAATAATGAACTTAAGGTGCATTTACAAGCTCTGGAAGAACAATCTCATTTTCGTGATGGTAATATTCATACTAAAAACAATTTGAATACAGCTATTTCTATCTAAAAGCTTTACTCAATTCATGATACTTGTGTTAAAATCAATTTGAAATATTTCTTTCTCCCTACCCTCTCGGTCTCTTTTCTTTTTTCTTTTTTATTTTATATGAATCATATTGCAAAGGTGTATAAAGTGTAAATTTAGCTACCATTTCTTTCTGCGTTTTGGTTTTTCTGTGTGTTGTGTGGCCTTAGAATATGAAACTTATGAGCCCTATGAAGGTGGTGGGAAACTTGTGCATTGGATTTCCTGTGAAAGCCAAAAACAAGAGGATTCCTTGTTGGAATTTGGTTTCCTTACTTGTTTGCGTACTAATTACCCAACAATACATTGTATCTCATGGAATATTCCTCCTCATTGTATCATTCCACTGCCATTGCAATTTGTAAATTAAATATTTTCTCATTCCCATATAAAGGTGTCTCACAGACCTAAAGTATTCACCTTTACATCGCAGATTCACATCCAACTTGCTCTCCTCACTGAAATTCCATCTAATTGTATTTTACAACAAAACCTTCTAGTTAGATGGCTGGAGTTGGCAAAATTCTTTGCTTTCTTCCTTTGCTCTTCCATTTTAGAACATTCCTACCCTACTGATTTGGTAGAACCATTCTCGGCTTCTGATATACCCTTACTCTTTGTTTACTTTTGCCACAATGGGCTTCCATTCTTGTTCTTGTGAGTCTCCTGTAGCAGCCTCCCTTTGATCATATTCTCCTTTCATAATATGTAATGTCCCCTTCTATTTAACCTTTCGAGACTCAGTGGTTTAGCCTATTACATCGACCCTCGTAGGCTAAGGGTTCTGGTTAGAGGGTCACCTGTCCGGGCACCTGGTCGGAAATTTGCTTATTTGGTATCTGGAGTTTGGTGACATGGTGGAATTGCGCGTTTGGCATGTTACGGGAGCTTGAAATATTGATCTTCATCATCGTTTCACCTTTCCAGACTTTGGGGGCCATGTGCCTATTAGTTCAAGGGGTTGAATTCTATTTTGCTGTTACTATTCATCACTAAAGTGGAAAAAGTAACAACTTAAGTGAATAGTAACTTTTTAATGAATAGTGTTTTTCAAGTTAAAATTATAAAAGGAGCTTGAGAAGTTCGAACTTCTTCATGCATGAGTTATTTGTCTTGTTTGAAGCTTGAAGTGTGGAGAGTGTGGAAGGAGAAAACTAGGGTTTCTACTTTCAGCAGTGGGGAGGCCTGGTTGGGGCTTCGTTTCTTCGAATTTATGCATCTTGAGAGTGTGAAAGACCACTTTAAAGTGCAGGTCTGAGTTTTGCTTGATTCGTGGGAGCCATATCTTGCTGTTTTCAAGGGTTAGAAGTCATCCATTGCAAGGGAAATCGCTGTTAGAGGTTCCATTCACGTTTTTGAGGTCGTGGCTTGCTTTTTGAAGATTGTTGGAGCTGATTTTGACCACCTACAGCCAGCCGCCATCATGTGAGGGTTTCTACATCTTCTAGTAAGAAAAACGCCTTCATATTGTTGCTGCTTTCTTTCCTAAAAGGGGCGCCCTCTTATTTAGAAGCTTTTTCATCAAGAAATCGGTAGGGGAAGTTTGTCATTTAATTTGTATGAGCATTTTGGTGGGCGCGGGTACTGTAGCAAGCACTGTTCACAGTGCATTTTGGCTGCAAGTTTGTCTTTAGTTGAAAATGGTGTCTCATTCCGAAATGTATGAAAGATATATATAATTTTAGCACTCTATTGTAATGAAGGAAGTCTCTTAACTAGTGTATTGAGTTCCTTTGAAGTTATCCTTCTAAGTTTAGTTTAATTTGAGTTCTTTATATGCATATGGTTGTAAGGAAATTATTGAATCATTGGCATCAAACCACAAAAACACAAAAAAACAAGAAACAACAGATTACAAACCAAAAATCAGTCCTTTAAACGAAGTGAAATCAAATCAGCAGTGAGTTTGGTTCATCACATAATACAATTTATGCCCTGTTTCTTCTTTTCTGTTGGCTATCGCTTAAAAACCTTTGTTATTGCTTAGAAAGCATAAGGTCAAAGTTGCATGAAGAGTTTTTAGCATTACATTGTTCTATAATTGCTCCACGTTTCTTCTTCTCTATTGGCTGTTGCTTAAAAAATCTTTGTTATTGCATAGGAAGCATAAGGTCAAAGTTGCAAGATAAGTTTTTAGCATTAAATTTTTCTATAATTGCTCCAATTTACTAAATGATTGTGGACTTTTATTGAAGGACATTTATTATACTCACAATGTTTCAATGCCTCTGAGGTGGCAGACACAATTCATGAATGATCCACTTGTTCATGGTACATAATTGTTTTTTTGGGCTCCATTTCATATAGAAATTGTCTTGCATTTTTTTTGCAGCTTTGAATGACGCATTGAGGGAAGAAATACAAAGGCTAAAATTTGCAATTGGTCAGACTTCCCCCAATAAAGGAGGTTCCCTGAATCAGTCTACCTTCTCTTCCCCTGCTCAACAAATCAGGCAACATCAGTCGACCCTCAATAGCCATACACTAACGGCGCAATCCCACTTCCAGCTCCATCCAGAACTTCCTCAGTTTGAGACTAGGTAAGGATTTGATGGTAACAGACAAGGAGATGAGCATTTGTAAAGCTACAAGATCATCTATATATGTCAGCTTGCCAGCCTAGTAGCAGTGGTATGGCTGGCATAAATTGGATGTGGGAGATGTTATCCATGACAATAGCATGTTCCTATGGTTGTATTCACATTTCACAGTGGCTAGCTTACTTCAGTTTTAATAAATTTGGATAAAAATAAAATAAATCAACTTCAATTTCGTACTTGCAGGAAAATTAATAAATTATTATGATTTATTATTAGGCCCTGATAAAGCAGGGTTTATGGTGATCAGTACACCTCAAATTTCAATTAGCTTTCACCTTTCTTAAAAGGCCAAATTTGTCAGCCGAACCACAATATAATTGTTCATACTTCATTCATTTCCTTGTTTTAAAAAAGAGTGCATATTTGTCACATGAAAGTACTTCGTAGCAGTATGTGGCATCAATCTGTAGTGATGACATTTTCTTTTGACAACGAATTAAAGGGATCCAGTTTCAGGTAATTGTCATTGACATGTTCACATGCAACTTCAGTCACTTGATGTGCATTTAAGACTTTTGTAAAAAAAATTAACAGTCAGTGGCAAAAAAGCTCCTTATTGTTTGTATAAATTACTATACCAGTATACCTTACTTTAAAGATCTAGATGCCCAATGTCTAAGTGGAAAAAGTTAAATGACAAATTTTCAGTCTCTCCTGTAGGAAGAGATTATTAAACACTTCAATGCTAATGTCAGAATTTTTTACACCCTAATGCTAACGTGTGAACAATTTTGAGTTCAGATCAACTAGTATGTGTATACCCATGTATTTGGGTGTTTAAAGATATCACAATGACAATGTTTAGGATACAAAATTTATTATTATGTACTCTCAGTGGATTCCAAGACTTACTAATGATTGTTTATAAGAATCCCAATGACAATGTCTACGATACAAATATATTATACACTGTCAGTGGATTCCAAGACTTCATATATTGTGAAATACGCATGGCCTGCTTTTTGTTCTTAGGGAAAGGCTTCAATCACCTGGAGAACTAGCTCTTGCCTAATTTTTTCTTTTCATAATATTATATTTGTTAGATGATATATTTTCTATTGCCAAAAAGAAGTCATGCAGTTGAACTTTACACGCTTCCAATAAATCATGTCTTCTTCAAAATAATGGTGATAATGGAGTCTATGAAACGTAGCTTTCTTGGAGCTCAAAATTTAAGGTTTCTTGTCTTTTATGGTGACGCTTGGAGAACAAATTTGATATTTTGTGAGCTGCTTGTCTAACAAACATTCTGATTGATCTTTTTTTTAAATAATATATATTTTGATAAACTAGACCCAAAAGTAAAAATGTATGGTCAATCCTCAAAAAATAGTTGATGTAATGGAATCGTGCCCTGAAACTGAACAAACCAGTCAAGCCAGGAAGCAAAGTATCATAGTAACAAAAAAGGAAACAGCTACAACAAACACGGCCCCAGAAAGGAAACAACCATCTACATCAATAGTTTGAAGTTTAAGAAGCACAAACAAAATTATGCAGCTTAAGCTATAAAACCAGCATTGGGAAGGTGTCCTGTTCATTAGGTTTACCCAACCCTCCATCAGGCAGGTCTTTTGCATCTTCCACACGGTCCCAACCAGTGAGAGTGATGTCCTCTCCCTCCTCAGGCCTTCTTGCGGCTGTGAAACCTGAGCAACATGCAATCAAAGGATCCAAAAGAGCATTTGCCAATTTAACATGTTTTTCCAAGCAAGAGGTGCTTAAGAAATTCAACACATATATGAAAAACACAGATAGCAACTGTACACTATTTTAAATATGAAATATTTTATTAAACATAACAGAATAAATTTAGCAAATCATTGCTATGTACATATATCAGGGCGCAAGCTAACTTAGTCCTAGTCATTAAATTTTGCATCTACGACAAGCATAAAAAGATATCTTCCCTAGGTCATTTCAATTATCCTTGGATTCCATAATCACACCAAACCCACTATCACAAGGGATCACTTGCAGCCACTTGGCCATTTGCATCATTCACATCTGCTCTTGCATCAGCAAATCATAGCAAGTTCCAATGATGTTCTTGAACACCACAATTTTTTCATTGTAGGTACAAATAACAAGCAAAATTATAGATGTGGGGATTAAGACTGCAGGTGCAAGATTGACCCAAGTTTATGCATAGTAATTTTTTACAAAGCATTGTCATCTCAATACATTCAGCTCAAATCCAATTTCAAAATTTGGATACCAATTGTTTCTCACTATCTTTTTAGTCTGCTTTGAAACATAGGTACACATATACATTTGTTATTTTATTTCTATTTTCACATCTAATTATGTATGCATTTTTTACTCAACTCATATATTTAGTTTTGTTTATTTATTATTTCTTATTTGTATTTATTTATCCTAGATGTTTATGTAGAGTGTTTTTATTTCCTTACTATAAGGTCAAGAACTTCCTATTTTACAATCTTCACCTTATGTTTTTTATTGAATTTAGTGCCCATCTCCTTAAGTATGTTTTAGATTCAATTGCCCTTATTTTTAGCCTTATCCTAAATATTGGATTGATTTATAGTGACCTTTTGGTCTCTTTTAGTACCTATAATAAACTCAAACTTTTAGGTCAAATTCTATTGTGGGATAAATTACACCTAGGCATTAGAGCCTTAGGACAATTTACACCTAGATGCTATAGTCTAAAGTAACCATTTAATTGCAACCTTTGGGTGTTAAAAACCTTAACTTAGTGTTACCTTAATCTAGGGTTTCAAATGGTCGAGTTAATCTTGAAATAAAGGATCAATGCTTATCATTTTGAGCATAATAAGCAAGCATGTTACACCTCTTGATGCTAAGTTTTTCTGTTTTTACTATGTTTTTCTCTCTACTAGAAAGTTAGAAGGTTTTGGAGCCTAAATCTTAAGTATATCTTATAGATCTTCATCCCTTAACAATATTCTTTCATCCCCTATTCTTGATTGTTTATTGTTCTTCCTATTTCCCTTCATTCTTTGTCATTTTTCCATTCATTTCTCATCATCCCTAGCTTTAGATTTGTCCATCCAATATGTTTCTAGTCAAACTAATCTCTCCATTTTCCCCTTTCCATCCTCACACACACCACTTTGCATAATATTGCCTTATAAGGTTGTTGTTTTGCCATAATAGATTTGCACACACCACATCACTATTGCACCTAGGGATCTACACACACACCAATATTTTATCATGGCTTGATTGAGGTTAAAAAATGTCAATAAGAAGACTAAGTACAACAATCTCACATAGTCAAACCTTTCTATCTTGGATTGTAGCTTAAATATAATGCATTTGGATATTCAAAGTGATTCAAAGTGAAGTATCAATAGATCTAGGACTAGTATACTAGACAGAACATCAACCAAAATTTTTAGAGCTCTAGGAAACAAAGGGTATTGGTGCGAGGTTGTATTTTATCTAGATAAATTATAGATTATAGAAAAGGCTAACTCTAATGCCTAATTCCAATGTTGGGGATTGATAAGAGGTTTTCTAAAGGTCTATAGCACCCAACCCTAGCACTAGAGACCTTCAAGAGAGATCCCAGTGTTATAGCCCTACTAGAGATTCCCATAGGGTCTCCAATACCCAACTTTAATGCTAAAGACTTACTTTAATTTGTCCTAACTACAACACCTAGGTTTAGTGAATTTGTTCTACATGGATAAAAAATAGCTCAAATTTTGTAAATATGCTCTTATAGCCATCCTTTACTAGCCTGGTTCGTCATCATTAGCCTTCAATATTTTGAAGGATACAAAATATATTCCATTCTCTCTTTGTAAAACTTATTCATTTCCCAATTTAGTATCAATTTAATTTATTTGAAAATATGTAAATAATTGTTATTTTATTTTGTATACAAGTATTAGATTTTATATTGTTTAGATTAGATAAATACACATAAAGATTAGATCCTAGGTTTAATAATATAAACATCCAAAACACTAACAAACACCTAGGATTTCTATTTTGTTCATTCACCTCCATAAAATGGTGAATCTAGCCCTTGAACCCCTTTAGGATTTTACCCCTAAGTTTTGACCTTCTTATTTTTTATCACATATGATATTTTTTAATTGCTCACAAGATCTTTCATCAAGTAGATCTAATTGGCATTGATTATAGTTTGGAACCACCACACAATTTCTTTGTTGGGCGTCATTGTTACATTTTTCACTATGGATCTTTATCTCTATTTTGGTATTCCCTTCATGCATATATCATGTATTATGAGTTTTTTTCACACTTTATTGATTATCATCATTTTATCTTTGATGATATTGTCTCCTTTTATTACATAGATGATGCTACATTTTCCATGCATAAGATTGATTAGTGCTTATATATAATCTTTCATCTCTCATGGATCTATGCATATTTTCCCATCTATATTACAGGATTTAATTGTGTTCATCTGCATGACTCATTATAATCATACACCTTGTGAGACAAGTGGTGATGATATTTTAATGATGGCATCTAGTGATAATCTAGGGATCTTAGTTCACATGATGTTAAAGCTAGTGAGAATATTCTTTATGATTCTCATGATATCTTTGCTTCTGTTGGGACTCAATTGGAAGATTATAAAATCAATCTAAATTCTTCCCCATTTTGTAATTTTTTCCTGTGATATCCTTTTTTAACCCTTGTATGTTGAAGATGCCAAAAATCTAAAAATATCCTATCTAGAAGTTTCAAATGATTTTTCTAAGTGTTTCAATGTTTGTAGGTTTTTCCCTTACTACCAGATGTGAGATTCCCCATCTAAAATAAATATCTTTATATCTTAATCCACCTCCATTCCCATAAAAAATCTCCAAAAATATTTGTGGTCCCTTAGCCACTTTTCCCCCATTTTCCCATTTTGTAGGAAATCTCTTCCTTACAATATATTTCCTCTTTTCACCTCACCTATGGTATCCACATCCAATTTCATAATTTTCCTTAATGCCTTAGTCATTTTTCTTCTTTTTCATCCTCTTTATAGACTTTTCCTTCTAGACTTCTAATTTCCTCTTTTCTATATATATTGTCTAAACCTCATGAACCTTTTGGCTCAAAAGTTGCTCAATCCTTTGAAAAAGCAATAAAAGTATGCATTTTCAGCAAGTTCAATGGTTCTTGAACTCATTAAAATGCTAACAAGGAATCAAAGAAGACATGATTTCAATGAGTTCACAAGTTCTTGAACTCATCAATTCACTGATAAAGTCCAAAAGTAGATGAAAGATCTAAGAAAGACAAAGAAGATAAGATATTGGGGTTCAAAGGTTCTTGAACATGTTGATTCTCAAACCCTCAACATAGTTCAAGATGGGCCCAAATCTCTGACATTTAAGATTATGGCTAAGTTAATAAAATTTTGAAGAAAAAAATGCCCAAAGATATTAAATTTCCACAACCACTCTAGAATGCTTCATCTACTTTAAAATCCCATGAATTTGATGGGTAGTTTCTCAACTACTAATTATCCTTGCATGATCTAAATCGTCCATTTTTAGGACTCATCCTTAGTAATTGATTTAACTAATTCAAACCTTGATTACATTCAACTCAACAACTGAGATCTTCTTTATATTCTTGTGGGTGTTTCAAGGTAGGTTTTTCAAAAATATTATATATAGAGGTTTTTCATTCATTCAAGGGGTTGGTTGTTGATTTAATTGTCTAGATTTGAAGCACCTCAAACTATTTCTAGGACATCAAACATTGTTATTATGAGCCATAAGTGCTAAAATACATCGTGTAACTCATAGGAAGGGTCTTCAATGTGCATCTTTATTTATTAGTATGTCTTTGTGGTAGTTTGTAATGATTCATAGAAATATATAGTCGCACTTATGTATTTTCTCTTGCTATATTTTTTATTGTTGTAATAAAGGTTAAATGAAAGTGTGATAGCTTCTAATGCATTGTAATGCTATTGCAGTGGTCTTCCTTTGTTCCCTATGGATTATTGCAATTTTGTGTATGTTGCATGAAATGCAATCCTTGATATGTATGTAAAATGCATATCAAGTTCTATTAATGTTTTACTAGATGTATATCCTTCCTCCTTTTTGTTCATGACTCTACTACACAATGGAGTAGACACCAGTCCATATTTGGTGAGGACCAAACATTCATCATTTAAACAAACTCCATGTCCTTGTTAAATGTGGGAGTAGATTAGGATTAGATTAAGAGTCGAACATGTCATTCATGATTCATAAATATAAAAAAGAGAACAATTTCAAGAAACTCTAGGATAGCTAAATTATTAGAGAATCATGTCATGTATGTCTACACCTTTCCATTATGTATGATATGTTATGGGAAATTCTTTTTGGGAAGTGTAATTCTATCATTATCTATAAGTGCATGTGCAAGGTGTTATATCAACTTAACAAGAGGTTTTAGGAAACTAGTTACTCTTTGACTTAATGACAACTATATGAATCAAGTGCACATTAGGTATAGTTATTTTTTCTCACAATCAGGTTACATTTTAGCTGGTTCAAAATCCTATTAAGGACACGTCAAGGAATACGCTCCTAGGCCTAACAAAGCCCAAAGTGCAGAGAGACTACTCACTCTCATCAATTGGCTTCTAACTCTCCTTGTTCTATTGATGAACCCCTATTTTACTTTCTTGAAGACACCCCTTGGCCTTGAATGTAAGTTCATGTTCTAGGATTGTGGAACTATAATTTTAGGACCCAAAAAAATGGCATCATTACTAGGGATATAATTAGTTATTATGAAGTTAGAGGCAATTGGAGAAATATTGAAAACCTTAGAGACAAAAATTTTATAGCCATACATTCTTTTTAGTTAAGTTTGATTATCTTCAACATACACCAAAAAAATGGTGTTGCTACAGGGATATAATTAGTTGTTGTCAAGTTAGAGTCTATTGGAGAAATCTTGAAAACCTTAATGACATAAAGTTTGTAGTTGTGCATTTTTTTGGGTAAGTCTAATTGCTTGACAAATTATGCCAATAGAATGGTATTGTTGTCAGGGAATGAATCTTGTTGGTGCAAGTTGGCAAGTTACCAACTTAGGAAGTGTTAATGGGTTGAAACAAAATTGACCATGTTGGTGCAGTGAACCCAAAATTATTTTGTTTCCTTGGAGGTTACATGTGCTTCAAGGATTTCCTCTTTTGAAAGAGGTGGAAAATATATTATTTAAAGAGAACAAATTTATTATTGTTGTACTTTATCTCTTGTTGGTATTTCAAGAACACATCTCAAATATACAATTGGTTGTTGGTGGTACACATGTTTTTCTTCCTACTTTTTGAGGCTTAGTTTCATGGTAAAGAAACATATCAATTTGTAAAACCTCAATTTTCTACCTTGTGTGGTGGTATAGATTACTCATGGTTAATTGGTATGTATATGATTATCCTATGGGTGTTCCTTCATGTGCTTCATATGTTTCAACCCCTAGGAACTATATTGAATTAGATATTGTACTGTAAAAAAGTGTATACGCTTACAATTTTACATTATGTTTTGGCCCCCTAATTTATTGGACTTAATTAAGTTGCTTATTTTCCAAATTATGCATTCCAAAGCCTTATTTTTACCATTTTTCAAAAGGGGAACCAATAGTAAACAAATCCATTCAATCATTAAATTGCCTTGGATCAAGTGTGTCCTAAAAATTTGGGCCAAGACCCATTTGCTCAAGGGTGAATGGATCCCCTCCTTAGCCAGGACCTAAATTCAAATATGTTACTGGTGGCATTTTAATATCCAAAATTCAAGTATGAAGTGTTGGCTTTTGGAATCTAATTTATAGGAAATTGGATAAACACCTATAAATACCTAGTTATTTTATCATTCGAAATCTAACAAGAACAAGCTAGAAGTGAAAATCAATTGAGAAAATATTATTGTCAAGAGCATTCAAGAGCGGCATTATCAAAGAATTATTAGAACAATTCAAGATCCAACATCATATCAAAGTTTATGTGTTCATGTTCATGCTATGTGAAGGCTAACATTGTTGTAGGTCTCCAAGCATTCAAGCATTCAAGCAAATCAAGCAAGCAATATCCAAGACCCTTGAAGAGATGTGTATGTCTTTATTCCTTCAAGGAAGCCATTGAAGGGTGGTGAGTTGCAACATTATGTTCATTCATTATTTCCTTCCTTTTCATTCAAGGTTTCATCATTGACATTGCCATTGTGGAAGTGGAAACACTAACATAGGGTTTACCGTTCGACTGAGGAAAACCCCTATATGGCACAACATTTTCTTTTGTGGAATGTGTGTAGGTTCTGGTTTGAAAGTGGATTGATGAAGCTTCTGAATATCCATTTTGCATTGCTCATTTTGTATAGAGCAACTTGGCACCTATGCAATCCTCTTTTTTCCGATTCCACCTTAGAAAACTAAGTCCCAG
>VDFB02325345.1:0-39037 GCA_007258455.2 Sequoia sempervirens
CATTGTCAAGAGAGATAAACATAAGACTGGTTTTGGTGGAGACTTTCCCTTGAGGATTGGAACTGGAGAGGCATGTCCTTCCATCATTTCTGCCCTGGCCTCAGAGGAAGAGATGAGTACTCTTGGCTTGTCTTTCCATTCCAAGAGGTCCAGGTTTGATATCACAGGTGAAGCTCAAAAGAAGGCCAGTAGGGAGTATAGTCATAAAGTTGATTTGGAGGACTACTAGGCCAATTGTAGTGATGAATTTGAGGTTAGAAAGAAGATGTTTTCTCGCCTTCTTGTTGAATCAGTCCAACTATACATTGTGAAGGCAGTGCCTGATCAACTTGAAGATGATGGAAACCTGATTCAGGATCATGCTTACGAGGCAATAAAGGATAGACCAATTGGTGATGTGGATTGGTTAGAAGAGGAAAAAATAGAATTAAAACAGTTAGTGGATCCAGTTATCAAATTTACCAAGATGTGGCTAAAGCATAAGCTATGGCAGTTGGAAAATGAAGGCACGTGCAGTGCACCTATGAGCTGATGGGAGATTTAGATCCCCACTCCACTTCCGAGGAATCAAATGAACAGGATCCTAAGGGTAAGGGTAAGCTGGATTCTCCTTTCAAAATCAAGATAAAATGTGTTCAAGAGGAGGAGGTCTAGGAGACAGAAAAATAGAATAAGCCAAAGGCTAAGAAGAGGACAAGGACTAAGAAGTCTGAATAGAAATAAATGGAGAAGCAAGGTCCTGAGGTTGATGTTCCTGTTCCCAAAAGGAGAAGAATCATAAAATTTTCAGAGAAGGAAATCTACAAGGTAGGAGAAGAAGAGGCTACCTCATCGGTGGTTAATGTGGAAAGTTCAGAGGAGAAGGCACGGGTGTACACAAGGAGGTCTAGGACTCCTTCTCCCAAAGATGGTGTGCCTAGGGCGGACCTTCCTCTGGTTGTTTCTCATGAGGAGTAGCATGATGATATTCCTTCCACCCATGAAGCTCAAAGCAAACTAGGTGAGTTGGAAAACATTGAGGAACATCCATATAATGAAGGAGAGGAATTTCATGAGGGTGATCTTCATAGTGCAGAAGCAGAAGTTGAAAAGATAATGCAGTCTCCTTTGGTAGCTTATGCAGAGTCACCTGTTGGAACTGAAGAGGTTAAATCACCTCCAAGAGAAGAAGAGGCAGAAAAGGTTCCATCACCTGTACATGAAGAAGAACATGCTGAAGAAAAGGAGGGAAAGATAGATGAGACTCCTGAGAAATAAAATTTGAGTGAAGAGGTGCCTAAAGGTCAACAAGAAGAGGAGAAATAGGGTAAGGTGCAATTGGAATCCAGTGTCCCTAATTGGTTAGACAAGGAGATAAGGAGAAAATAGGTTGTTGTGGAGGATACTCCACCCAATTGGGATGAGCTGCTAGCCAAGATTGGAAAAGACAAAGGTAAGAAGAAGGCTAGGGTGATCTTGAGGATCGAAAGAGATGAGGCCATCAATAGAGTTGTTCACATTGCAACCCCTACCCTGGATAAAAATAGAGATGATGTGGCCGAAAGGATTATAATGTTCAGACCTTCAATTTAGGGCCCACATCCGTTGAGCAGGATATTGAGGATTATCAGGGTTCAAGCACAGTCATCTTGGGCAGATTGAGAAAGGAAAATGAGAATCTCAAGAAATGCTTGGAGGATTTAATGAAACCCTTGCAATCCATTAACCCTCCCGCCATAAGCTCACCGAAACCGCGCGGTTTGTGCTTGAAAGGATTTGCTTCCACTCTTGCCAATCGCAGAAATTGGCCGCAGCGGTGCTAAATCCAAGCAAATGAAGCTATCGGCGATATTTTGTCAACCGGAAGATACCGAAGGGCAAATATCATTGAAGAGGTGTTGGCTCGTGATAAAGAAGGTACACATCTCAATGCGAAAAACCAACGGATCATGGAGACACGCCAGTGGATAGGTTGCAAGGATAAAATTCTCCTTCCTCTAGAGTCAGTTTGAACCTTGGGAGTGGCTCAAGCATTGCAAATCAGGAAGAAGGTTTTGAAGAAGATCTACAAATAGAGGAGGAAGATTGATGATACCTTAGCTGATGTTTACAATGGATCCATTGCTTTCTTTGAGATTATGACAGGGAGAAGGAAGATTGCCCCTAAATATTTGAGTTTGGAATAGTTGAGGAAGTGGTGGCATGATGTTTATGCCCCAATTAATGAGGATTCCATTTCTAAGCACCAGTTGGATGATGCGGCCACCTACATTGCTGTCATTGACAAATACCTAACATATAAGGTGGATTGGGATAAGTTGGTAAAGCAATCAAGGGAAGAAATTGCATCAATTGAAAGGTGACTTAGGGTTTTTCCTTTGCCTCATGTGGCCTACTTGGATAGGGTGCTTTTGAAAGTTCATGAAATGCTAGATCGTAATAGGACAAAGGAAGACATTTAACGATCGCTACATTGATACTTGGTGCTTCCCTATTATTTTCCATGCATTGGTCTCCGAGTTTAAGCATTGGAAACTCTGTGCCTAATCTGAATGAAGTTCATGCATTTAATGCATATTTTATTTTATTTTGAATTTCTCTTGGTCTACTTGTTGTGCCTAATTATTATTGTAAAATCTTATCTAGGCCGACATGTTTTGGGGGTTCTATAAATATGGCATTTCTCGCTCTCATTTGTAAGGGTTAAGAAGTTTACATGGACAAATAGAGATACAGATGTAATTACAGAGCAAGAGTGAAAGTGAAGTTTCTTCAAGCAAATATTGTAACGTAAAGCTGGAATTGTTGCTGATAATTTGAGGCAAGTAATGACATTGTGATTTGGTGCCATACGCAGTGTTCTTCTTACCTGCATGGTTCTTGTTCTTCTATCTTTGAAATTGCTTTGAGGAGTTTAATATTTAGATTAGATTCGATTTAATAATGTTTGTGATTTGATACTTGAATGTTGCAGCAATCCCTCAGTCCATACTTTTCGCAACCAACTGATTGTTAGTTGTTGGTAAAGTTAGCCCGACCTCATATTCATTGTGCTTAGTTCAATTGTGAGGGTCATTCACTTAATTATGTATAGGGTTGTTTGAATGAATGTTCATGATTTGAAAATCTTAACACCTTAGAAGATTGCACTGTTTCTATAAGATTAAAGATCCATCTGGGTCAAGTAGAAATCAGTTTTGAGGGATTGGTCCATTTCGAGTGTTGGTCATTTGCATTGTTAATCTTAGGTTTAATATTAAGTTTATCTAAATCTCTTTGAAACCCTTATCTTTTGTTATTTCTTTGATTATTGGGTTAAATTTAGGATTGAAGTATCATTACATTGTTAGATCTGATAAATTGAGATTCAATACTTTGCTTGTAATAAGGTCCCATTGTGATTACCGACATTTTCACATTTATCACTGAGTTGTTTATGCATTGTCAAGGCCTGACATTAGAGACCTTGGGGTTATCTCTTGAGGCTTGCTGATAGAGATTTTACCTTTCAAGTGTGATAGGATATTATATTCTGTTTGAGTTGTTGTGCAAAAAAAATCATCAACATGTATGTTGTATAGGGTTTATTATATAGGCCTTTGAAACTCAAGGTTGAGGGATAAGGATTAGGGTCAAGAGGGTATATAATATGGGGTTGAGGATTTAGCCTATAGAATTTAGGGCCTAGGGTTGAGGGATAGGGCTTAGGGTTGAGGGTATAGGATATAAGGTTTAGGGTTTAGGGTTGAGTATATGGCTAAGGGTTTAACCTACTAGATTTAATTCCTAAGATTGAGGGATAAGGTTTATGATATAGGGTATATGGTTGAGTATATGGTTAAGGGTTTAACCTTTTTTATTTAGTTCCTAGGGTTGAGGGATAAGGTTTAGGGTATAGGATTTAGTTTCCTAGATCCACCTCTCTTTATCTAACCTCTCTCTCTATCTCAACTTTCTATATATATCCCCTTCCTACCTCTCCCCTCATCCCTCCTTATCTACCTTTCCTTCTATCCCTATGTAGATCTCTCCTCTCTCTATAGGGTTTAGGGTTGAGAGTATAAGATTGCGTGATAAAGTTTAAGTTTAAGGGTATAGGAACTTGAGGGTTAAAGGTATAAGGTCTAGGGTAGAGTGTATAGGCTTTATGGCCTAGGGAGCTAGTGTAGGGTTTAGGGTTGCGGGATAGGGTTTAGGGTTGATGGTATAGGGTATCTAGGGTTTAGGGTTGATGGTATAGGGTATCTAGGGTTTAGGGTTATGGGTATAGAGTTTAGAGTTAAGTGTATAGTTGTTAGGATTAACTGCATAAGGTTTTATAAGTTAAATCCATTGTAAGCCCAAAACTAAGCAAAAAATGTACATGTTTTGTTAAGTTAAAAGAATGTACATATTTTGTTAAGTTAAAAGAATGTACATATTTTGTAAAGGTAGATCCACTATTCAAAGCTAAAACTAAGAACAAAACATACATGTTTTGTTAAGTTAAAAGAACATACATGTTTTGTAAAGGTAAATGCATTGTTCAAACCAAAAACTAAATAAAATACATACGTGTTTTGTTAAGTTAAAACCATGTACTAGTGTTTTGTAATGTTAAAAGAAAGTACTTTTTTTGTAAAGTTAAAAGCATGAGATCATCACCAAAATGGAAATTGGATGGGTGCATGTGAGGAGAGCATGGAAATTGGCCAGGTGTGTGAGGAGATCATGGAGGTACATGTCTATCAAGAAATGAATAAGGATGCAAATGTTGGGATGGTAGGTACGTAAGGTGCTGGATAGTTTGAAGTCATTACAAGGAAATGGTAGTGGCAATCATTGGCATCATATAGGTTTGACAGTCATTACAAGAAAATGGCAGCAATCCTCGGTACCCAACACCCTATCAATCAGCATCACTACTCGACTATAAGGTACTGAGAAGATTGATTATATTATTTAATCATCACCAAGGTGAAGGTCTTCAACCTCGAGTGTTTTGGTGGTTGGCCTTGAGCAACGATGGTGAAGGTGCTCTGTGTTAAGTTTATCCCTAGGACATGGGATCACAAGGATATCTCCTTTATATCTGCTATGGGATTTCTCCCTCTGACATTGCTAATAATAGCCTATTAGTTGAGGTCAATAAATATGCTTGATCGCCCCTATCTTATGACAACAAAGCCAATTTTTCTTCTTCTTCAGTTTGAGATGGCAGAGGCTAGTTTTCACAGATTAGGAAATTTTTTTGATAGCTCCCCTCCTAAAGAAATTCAAGCCGAGCTTGAAAGGATCTTTTTGAAGAGATCGAAGGAGATGATAACTGCTATCAACAAGATCATGGAAATTGCATGTTGGTCTAAGGATCCCATCTATGATGTTAAAGTGTTCAATAGATTTTTAAGCAACTTGATATAGGGATTATGATTTTGAGAGTTAGTGGAGGTTGTGGTGGCCAATCTCCTCAAAGATGAGGATGTACCTATAGCCTTCTAGGCCATCAAAGATATTGAGACCATTTTGAAAGGGGTTAAAGTGGCCGGGATCTTTGATGAAAATATTACAAAAAGAAAGAAGATCATTGTTGAGGCACTTAAGGGTGAAGCCACAATAGTGGTTTACAATTCAAGTGAGGAAGGAAAACTCACAAAAAATGACCCCAAAGAAAAAATAGTGATTTTGGGGGTTCGTACGAACCTACTGGTTCGAGTGAACCCCTTTGAATTTTGGCCTCAAAAAAAAAAAATAAGAACAAATGCATAGCAAAGGTGTTACCGGCCGAACCCCCTTAGAGGAGTTTACTGGGAACAGGGATTATCAAACCCCCTTGCCCCTCATCCCCCTCACGAGACCTGAAAAGTCTATTTTTTCACGGCTTGGCGGAGCTTAGGTTAAGGAGGAAAATGGAAGAAGTCTTCATAAACCCATCTAGAATTAGATGATGGTTCTCGAGCAGTTGAGCTATAAATGAATATAATTTTAATATGTTTTGGTTTTGGCCCATGTGTATTTTTAGTTTTATTAAACATAGATTCTTCACCAAAAATGAAAGTCTCTGTTCTGTACATGTGGAAAAATAGAAAATTATCAATTGTTTTTTTGAAAAATATGAGTGCACTAGATATTGAAGTCCTTGATAAAAAAAAAAAAATAAATTTGAATTTCGATATATTATACAAAAAAAGGTTAATGTTATATGGTTAGCTAATACAGATTATGCAATTAGTTTGACTTCAAAAACTTTAGGATTAAAGAAAAAATATTCAATAAAAATTATCTAACAGAATTGGAGCACTAGATAATAGAGTTACAAATCCTCAAATTCAGAAAAATTAAAATTTTATCATTAAAAAAAGTTATGTGTTATCTGATTATTGCATCACTTTTTTAAAAATGTTTGTTTTTCAAAAACTAGTTTTCATGGGAGATGGAAAGAAGTGCAATTTGATTCCAAAATTTTGAAAAAATATTTTTAGAATCTGCAAACAAAATGTGAGACTCTAGTTTGCATCATCTTCAAATTCCTCGCGGTTTAGCTACTATAGGTGCATGAATGTGAAGATTTAGTTTAAAATAATAATTTTAGTGTCTAGTTTGGCCAAAAATTGTAAACCACTATTGTGGGATCACCCTTAAGTTGTATAGAGAACGAATTGGAAGGGGTAATATGGAGGCCTTTTTCTTCTACTTGAGCCAATATGCTGATCTATTGGGAACTAATCTTTCCATTTGGACTACGAAGTTGGTTGAAGGAATTTTCTCATTGAAATCTCACAATCACTAAATAACTTTTGCATATCATGCAATGCTCAATGTAACTCTTTTACATTAATATAATATAATAGTATAGTATAGTATAGTATAGTATAATATATGTTGGGAAAATGTGTCTCAACCTTGCAATTACATAAGGTATTATTGGTACGTCAACGATAGGGGGCGTGAGGATTCCCCCCCTCTCGGCAAGGGGTCGAGGGGGTTTGGGGGCTACGCGCCCTAGTGGGGACTCAAGGGCGGTGCCCCCAAAAGGAAAATTTTATTTATATTTTATTATTGTAAATCTGGATTGTTCATCATTAGGTCTTAGATCTGACAACTGATATTTTGTTAGCTTGACTTTCCCTAGAAGGCAACCCTATTTTATGAGGGTGTTGTATTATGACTGTTTATTATGATGTATTCTAAGAGTCTGATAGTGGTCGTGTTGCCTTTGGATTTCTAGTTGGTGATGCTCCCATGAGAAGCTTGCTCTACAATTATATTGTAATATTTGTGATTTCTGAATAATATATTAGGCAACTTTTGGAGTGTTGGGTTTTTCTCTTGAAAGGGTTTTCCCCATGTAAATCATTGTGTTGTGGTATGCATAATATTTATGTTTAAGTTTTTGTAACTGTTGAAGATCTATAAAGTTTTGCAATATCCTCCTCTCAATATTAGTGTAGGAAGTTGTTTTGGTACCTTAGCTTCCTTACAATATAATATAATATAATATAATATAATATAATATAATATAGTATAGTATAGTATAATATAATATATAATATAGTATAATATAATATAATATAATATAATATAATATATATTATATTATATTATAATATTTATATTATAATTATAATTAATATTATATTATATTATATTAGATTATATTATGTACTATATTACATTACATTATATTATTTTATATTAATATAATATATTATATTATCATATAATATACTACAATATTAATATAATATAATATTCATAAAAACGTGCAACATTTTGTCTCCATAAAATGCTTACTTGTTTTATATTCATAAAATTGTGTGCACATTTTTTTTTCATTAAAACAAAAGAATGTTTTGTATTCAAATAATGTGCTCATGTTATTTGAATTTCTTAAAAAAAAAACATGTTTTACTCATTTTTGTGTATTTGACCACTTTTTTGTGCCTCATCTTGGTGCACATTCCCTATGATCATTCTTCACAATTTGACATGAGTGTGGATACTTTTGAGAAACATTTGGAGGAGGCTTCTTTGTCTTCAAAGGAGATATGTGTCTTTGGATTGTGCTCTACAATCATCTCTAAAAGATTTTGGATTGTCCTCTTTACTAGTGTCGCCTAGAACACCTATTTGGAGTGTGACAACTGTGGACATTGACATGGAGACATTTGTGCATAGTTTAGAGACATCACTCATTATCTTTCTTCTCTCATCTTCCTTTTAGGAATAGGAAGGCATCCTACAGATCATCTTGGTGTTATTTTTTCATAAGTTGGATGTATTAATGCCAATCAAGGGTGTCAATGATAAGTTTCTATAATGGTATTCAATTCTCATTAATATTTTTTTTTTCTTGAATTAGAGGAGGATTTGGTGGAGGAGGGATTGGTGGGGGAGTTTTTGGGTTTTGACATTCCTCATCCATAAAAAATAAATTATAATTTAAAACTAATCCTTATTTACGTGCTTTTATTTCAACTTTGCCTAACTATTAATAGGTCTCAAAGCCTAGTGATTAATATATAAATCAAACTCATTTGATAATAGATAATGCCTCCACTTCTATAAGGCTTGAACAATTCCATTTAACTCTTATCATAAAATGAGTACTTCTACTTGGCCTTAATTAATTTTCTCTCTAAAATCTACAATAGTCATAAATGACACAACCATTGAGGGATGAGATCCCAATCAAGGAAACTATTGGTGGTTTTAAAACTTCCTAGCAACTTTGGATCTCCATGACATGTTTATTTATAGATTTTATATGTAAACAAATCTATAACATAGTTTATATATTGATAGGTAGTGAATAGGTAGAAGATAAACAACTATACACCTTTCTCAAGGTTATGTTGTTCAAGTCTATGATTAGCTTCATCATAGCCTAACACTTATTTGGATTCACATCTAGAAAGTGGTCCGCTAGGATTTCAACACTTGGACATCAAATCAATATAATTTTTGGCATATTATTATTTCAATGAGTTCAATAGGGGAGAGTACCTAGTAGTTGTGCACCCTAAGTTTGCAACTCTCAAATTTTTGTAGTAGATTAGTTTGCAAGTTCAATGGTCAAAACTAAGATTTCAAGTCCACATCATCATTTATGAAGTCAAATAAACATGCTTTTATTGAGGTGTTGTAAAATATAAAAAAAAGAAAATAAAAAAGAGTTAGCCCAATAATTATGTATTAAATTGGTCTCAACCCCATCCCATATTTATTGCACCTTTAAAAAAAATTGAAACCTTCATGAATACCAAAATTAAAAAAACATGCAAATCATTATCACTAGTTACATTCAAGCAGTTATAAAACATACGTCATTATCACCGATTTCATTCAACCAATTAGTAAACAATAATAAAACAAATAACCATCTGTCAAAATTTGACTTTAATCGATCATCAAATTTTGAACCGAAGCCTCCCTCACACTTCCCCCTAGTTGTTAAGTAAATAACTCTAATAGAGACCAGTCACAAAGACTTTGTAGAGAAATCCATCTTCAAGGAAACTAGAGTGCTTCTACTTGGAACCACCAACCATCCGACTTTTCTTTACATTTTCTTGACGTTAGTCGGAAACCACATTGCTGGCGCGTTTCTTGATTTGGTCATAACTTCCGAACAGCTTCCCCCCATAAATTATGCAAATGCCAAGGAATTCCTCGGAATCTTCGAAGAAGAGAATACACATCAATGCTTTTACCCCTTTTCCAATATAAGAAGAAGATCGCACCAGACCACAATACTGTAATGGAAATCAGAGTCGAAAAGATGAAGCTATTTCATTTGTGCTCAGAGGGACGCCCCATGGCGCGGCCTCCACAAAGCGACATTGAGAGCGCCCTGCAACACCACCAACTGGAGATACCGATACAGCAGGTTGTCCACAAGAAATGGAACTACATTACTTTGGCATTGGGGTTGTGGGAAATCTCTCTCTTATTTTACCGCACATCATTTTGCCTACACACCCAGATTACCTCAATACTGGTAGAGATTTCTTTGTTGATTATTAGTACCATCTTTCGTGCGCTCTTTTGTATTATATATCAGAAAATTGTTGAGGAAGATCGATTCAAATCCAGGGGCTCCCAGATCTCATTCCAGCAATTCATTTCCAGCTTATTGGCGCGTTTGATATTTGTAGATCATATTCTGATTGGCATCGACGCCTTGAATAAAAGATAATATATATGGTCTAGAAGAGTGCATCCATGAGTATAAGAATGGATTACTGTATTACAAATTAAAATAAAGTAAATTGCTAGCTATTATTTCCTTCCCTGATAAGTTTCTTCATTTAAAAAAAAACAATTAAAGAGATATTGGATTGTCTAAAGTTTTTCTCTTGTCAGCCTCTATGTAAGATAGGAGCTGTTCTTAAACGTCGAGGCTAAATTGTAGGTATACTATGCTTAATGCGTCACTGAAAAAGTTAATATGTTTATTAATAAAAATAAATTATAAAATTATTATTAATCATTTGATTATTAAATCATTTAATATTTAAAAAATATTCTATATATCTATTTTTATAATTTGTCAAACAAAAATAAATCTATATCTAAGTTCTAAACTTGAGAAAAGTTATTGGAATTTGGTAATATGAACACGAGTTTGCACAATAGTAAGCAAAGTAAAAAGTAGTTGGTAATTTGCTTTAATAATATGTCAGCTTTTATCTTGTTCTATTTTCCTTCTTAAATTTTTACTTTTCCATATTCTATAAACCATAAGGGCATCTTTAGTCATTTCAAAAAAATTCCTCCACATCTTTTTAGAAATTAATGATGCAATCACCTCATCCATCTTGAACTTCTTGGTTTTACTCCCAAAGGCCATCACAAGGTGGTCCCATGAATCAAGAAAATAACATAATAGAGTCATACAACAACCCTCATCCATTTTCACTCCAATAGAACTCAACTAAAAATTGGCTACAAGCATAAATTGAAGGTATCAAATGATCAGCTATAGATCTATTGAATTCCCTTTGAAGAAAAGACAACTTCTTTCTCTGGGAAAATATTTTCACTAGGTATTTAGCCTAATAAATTTCACCAATCTTCTTCCAAAGGTTTATTTTGGTATCCTGTTTATGAATAATTAGTAAAATTGAGTCTAAAAGGGCCCTTAGCATTTATATCCATAAAGTTCAAGTCTTCTTTTTCATACATGATAGCATAATGCTAGATATTGCACCCTATGGATCTTTTTCCATGAGCATATCCTCCATCTTAAGCTTTTAAAGCAAAAAATTACCAAAATTAAACTTATTCATTTATGTTCTTCTAGATGTGCTTGCCATCTCTTCTTGTAGTAAGAAAAAATACCATGTGCAAGCTCCCACTTAATGTACAAAAAATCCTCTATCCAACAACAATGATAAAATGTGATCAATATCTATTACCATTGAAAGGAAGAAAGATACATGGAAATACTTCCTATAGAAATCTAATAAGTATTGTGTAAATTTTAATATTTTCAAATTATAGAAAGTGAAAACACATATGAACATAAAATAAGTAATTTATAACATAACAAAAATATACATGAAAAAAATCTTTTTGGGAGAAAAAATCCATACTCCAAAGTTGATGAGCACATGATTATATTGCAATGATCTTTACTTTTTCGAACTTAATACCATATTTAAAACTTGATCAATAACAATAACATCATTTCTCAACATTAATAATCATGCACACAAGAAGAACACAATGGCACATGATATTTACATGGAAACCCTTACAAGAGAAAACCACAAAAAATTAATGCTTTTATATAAATTATTCTTTTACAAATTTTGTAGGTACCTGTTGATGTTCCAAATGGCACAACAATAGTTAAACAAAATATTGCTACTCTGTTTCTCCTGAAAGAGAAAGATAACACATGGATACCTTAGCTCCCACGGTCTTTGTAGTTGGTTCTCAACTGTGCTGATGTCCCTCAGTGGTCAATGTAATAGTAATGTTCAAGGGGCTTGCTGGTGTGAGCTTTTAGATTGTTCTAAGATCAAGCATGAATTTAAACCTACTTAAACCAGGGGTTTTAAAGAAACATAGAAAGATAGATCAAGGTTTTGGTACTAAAAAGAATGATAATTCACCTATCTTAACCAGATTTATTACCTTTCAAGGAATTGTTAACTAAAACTGGAGAACAAAATTAACTAGTGATTAACACACAATTGCATCCATTCACAGTGTTGATTTCAATAACTGATTATAAGTTACCATTTAAACAAAACACAAAATAAGATTTCATTCGTTGAAAGATTTCAAAATCAAATGATTAACTTAAGATAACTACCATTCTAGAACACAATATGAAGTAGATTCAAATCTAGTTGCTTCTACTATTGGTGAGACAAATAAGCAACATTTACAAATCTGGCACAATCACCAGTGTATAGAAAAACTTGTGTCTTCAGACTGCTTCCATCTACACTAAGGAAATTGGAAAGATACATTCTTTCTATGCTGAATCTAACTCCTAAACAAGAAGACAAAAGAAGCTCCCTTTACTAAGAAACAAGATGCATCTCTCTCTCCTCTATCTCTGCTAACTATTTCTATATCTCTTCCAAAACTTCTACTTTTGACCCTTTTAACTTCTAACAAAAAAAAAATGACGACCCCTTTACAAAGAGGCAAGCATGCCATTTTATACACCATCTCCTAAAAATAATGTTGGCCCCTATTTTAGGGTTTACAAAATATCTGTCTGTTGCACGAGGGTTGACATCTAGATCTTTTGAAGAAAGTCAGTTCTGTATTCACTGCGAGTCCCTGCTGTCCATGTCGGTCAAGAGATTATCCCTTGGAATGATCTCAGATCTTTTGTAGCTTATAGCATTAACTCCTACGCCCCCGTGTCCATCTTCAAACTCCAGCGGAGCTGCTTTGAATGCCCTAAAATATCACCATTAATGTCGAGCTACCCCTATCAGTAGACACCAGCTGGCATTATGACTCACGACTTCCTTCCTCTTCCTCGGCTCTCCCCCCGCTCGAGATCGGTCCCTCAATAAGTTGTCAGCGAGACTAACTTCCTTCGCTGAGACACTACACCGCAGTCGTGTCCTTCCACCGAGAGCTCACTTCACTTCAGGGAGACTTTGCCCAATCAGCGAGATGTTTCATCGTGCTCAACACGCTACACCAAGGGCAGAAAATATGTCAGTGGGACTCTATCGGGTTGGCAAGACCTTCTGTCGAAGTTGTCTTCCTTCGCCGAGGTACTACAAGTTGGCAAGACTTTATTCCTTCAACCAGACATCACGTTGAACTTAGATCCTTTGGCGAAACTCCCTCAAGAGATATCTTCAGGTGAATAACTTGATCCTACAAAATAGATCCCTCCATTAGTTCTCAAAGGTAAATAAAATATATCATTGCTTATTATGTCTCTAATTTAATTAAAAAAAAGCACAACTCCGGCAAAAGTAGAAGCGGGACCAAGACAGAACCAAACGACACCTGCATTCAAAACTGGCAGAGGTGGAACCAAGACCGAAACGGGAATACACTTCCCTTTAAAAAATCGGCGGAGGCAGAACCAAAACGGGACCGGGATCGAGGGGAAAAATTGGACGAATCCCGGTGGAACCAGGATCGGGACAAAATAGGACTCAAAAATGACATCCCTCGCCTTTAAAACTGGTGGGGGCAGGGCCAAAAGAAAATCGGAACCAGGACCGGAGTCGGGATGGGAACGAGCCATGGAAATAATCAACATTTCCAAGTTTAGCTCCATCCCAGCTCCACGTCCGCAAAAGAAACCAAAACGCAAAGGACAGGGATACAAACACCGACGGGGTCGGAGCAAAACATGATCCCGAGCGAAGCACAACTGGGGTGGGGGCGGAACCAAATCTGAAATTGAAACTTCTTCAAAGTTTCAATTTCATATTCCATCCCGATCCTGCCTCCAACAACACACAAATACAAAAAAGAAAAGGAAGGAAAAACAACACCACCAAATGCATCGTAACTCGAAGAGCAGTACCAGTGAAGTTTGATCGGGGACTAAACCCGAAGCTGCCAAAATTTTTCAAGTTTCGGGTTCGATTCCATTCTGCACCGGCTTCCGCAACAACACATAAAAAGATGCGCTATGTAAAAGAAACAAAAGAGGTATCTTATCTGTAAAGTGTTGCTTGAACTTGAAGGACCAGTCGTTTTGATCCTGTTCCGCCCACAAAACAAAACCAAACACGGGCGGAAACCGACGCATTTAAGAGAGAGTACGAGTCGGGTTGATGGAACTCTAATTATGTTCTACCAAAGCACATTCCAATTCGGACCTGCACTCCAAACAGAAAGAACGAAAAGACAAGTTAAAGAACCGCTTAAACTGGGGACCGGGACGGAATATCTTAAACAAGGAATTTTAAGTCCGTATTGGTCCCCACTACTCTATATATACTAAGAAAAATTCCTACAAGTGTAAAACCAAAGGCCGAAGGGAAAAGAAAAAAGGGGGACCCATTTTATTGCAGAATAAAATGGGGTGGTTATGCAAGGCATAACAATGACGACTTGGCTGGGAAAATGGTTTAACCATTTTTAAGAGAACGAAGGATTCAGCTACCCAGAATCTTTGGTTTATGAACATCACAACTCCAGTTGGGTTAGTTTTGACAAGCAAGGTTGAGCTAAAATCTCAAATGTAAATCAACACTAGCTACCCTGAATCTATGTGTGTGTTTGATTGTGTATCACTTTTTTACAAAGTTTTCTTCATCTTTCAGACAACAATGTGCAAGATTTGAGCTACATGAGTTGATCTCCTTAGTTGTTGTGCAATGATATCCTGGGCATTGCTTTGCTGCCAGTCAGGCGTTCATAGCCCCAACGGAGATACATCTAGTTTCCTCACAACATTGCTCTACTGCCAGTCAGGTGTCCATAGCCCTGGTAGAGATACTGGAATCACCCACTCATATTGAGTCTTCTTTTCTCCTCAAATAGTTCTCTTTTTCTTTTCTTTTTTTCTTGAAGTTTCAGATATTCCATTCAATTTTTTCTCAATATGTTAGATGTTTAACATCTGATCTGGGTTGAAAACTACCATGGACCTCGTAACAACACTTGAAAATTGGATTTTTCACTCAAATCTTACAACATTATCACCCTAGGACAAATATACCATTATAAGAGGAGATGATCTTCGTGATTTGTGACAGATTTAGAGGGAGCTAATGAAGGTTATTTACTTTGTACCTTGTTTACAAGACCTCCCACAACTCTTATTGGCAATGAGCATAAAACAAAAGCTTAGGACAAAATCACCCAATCAGCAAACCTGAAAATCCCTAAACCACTTCTCTCCTAATAACCAAAGTATGCTTTAGACAACAACCCATCATTTCAAGATGGAAAGAAATAGATAAACCCCAAAGAACAAAACAAAAACAAAAAACAAGAGAACAAAGGAAACATAAAGATAGAAAGAAAGGAAAAATAGACAAACAACAAATTATTTACAAAGAAAAGAGAAATTACTTACAAAGAGCAAGCATGATTATTCATGTATAGTGCAGAAGTTATTTACATTACCTTCCAAAATAGCTATAAGAAGAAATTATTTAGATGATGTATCACCTAAATAGTACCATCTCTTACTTATGTTCCATTCACCACGTGCAAGGAATAGGTTCTCCATTAAACTAATGAAAGCATTTTCCCCTAGGATCTCTGCAACTTGATAAGGACCTAGCCAAAGCTTATCAAAGTTTCTGGTTGCCCTTCTTTTCACTGGATTTATCCCATAACAATATAAGGTCCTATATCCTAAAAGCTTTGACTTTGGCTCTTTTGTCAAACCAACACTTGAAAAATAGCCTGGTGCCTAAAGAATTGTTGCAAGGCGTCATCTCTCTGTTCTTCTAACTTCAACAAGGCGCTAGTCTTACCTCTATCCTATTATCACTGGAGTAGTAGAATTTCAGCATGAACTGAAGGATAGGTATTTGCAAATGGATAGGGAACACGCTCCTGGCCATATACCAGCTTGAATGGTGAGGTCTTTAAAGCAGCCTTAATCCTAGTCCTATTTGCCCATAATGCAAACTTAGCTGGATGTGGCAGTCCCTAGGGTTGTGTTCTAACAGTCTTTTTATTACCCCTAGAAGGTTCTTATTGGTTGACTCTACTACTCCATTGCCTTGTGGGTAATAATTTGAAGAATAATTCAAGACAATTTTGTGATCATATGCCCAAAAAATAAACTCAGCAGAAGAAAAGGCAGAGCCATTGTCACATACTAGAGCGAAGGGTACCCCAAACCTTGTGGTGATGCACTCGATGAGGAACTTGATCACCACCTCTATTGTGCTATTCTTGCAGGGTATAGCCTCTATCCACCTTGTGCAGTAATCAGTGGCAGTCAAAATGAACTTGTGTCCTGCAGAAGAGTTTGGCTAATTACCCCAATGAAATCCAAAGGCTCATTGGGAAAATGGCCTTTTCTCATAGACAGTCAAAGGCATGGCTCATGGTGTTCTTTTGATGCAAAAATCTGACATATGTGGCATGTTATCACATGCTGATGGGAATGTTTGAACACACATGGCCAGTAATAACTAGATCTGAGGATCTGGTGTGCCAATTTGTTCGCAGAACCATGACCTGTGCCATGTTTCCCATGAAACTCAGAGATCACATGTTTAGCCTCTTGGTGGTCAAGGCATCATAGGTACACTCCTTTGAAATTCTTCCTGTATAGCAACCCTCCTTTAAGCATGTAATGAGAACTCTTCATTCTTAGCGCTCTCCTTTGAGTTGCATTCATTCCCTCTGGACACCAATTATTGAGCATAAAACAAATGATATCAGCATACCAAGGGTCATTTGAGAAGGACTGGGTTGTGTATTGCTGACAGATGATGTTGTCGCCAATGTTCGCCATGGACTGAGACAAGCCTGTACCCCTAACAAGTTTCATCGGGTGTATCTATAGATCGAACTCTTGCAAGATGGCCATCCATTTCCCTCTTCTTTCTCCCAGCTCGCTCTGCATGAGTAAGGACTTCACAACTGCATCAGGGACTACAACAATAATTTGACGTCGGACCTAATGTAGTGCCTAAATTTATTGACAGCCTTCACTAATGCAAAAGCTTGCTTTTCAAGTGGTGGGTATTTAACTTCATCATTTTTGAATGGAGAGCTCATGAAAGATATTGGCCTCTCCTCTGTCTCGTCTCTTCGTTGAGTTAGTACTGCTACACAGGAATGCTCATAAGCAAAAGAATAAATATAGAATGGTTTTAAATAATCAGGGCTAGTAAGGATTGGCACTTTTGAAATGGATTGCTTGATCTGTGAAAATGCGGCCTTTGCCTCATCACTCCACTCTATCTTGGCATCCTTCTTCATCATTTCATTTAGTGGTTTTACTATTTCTGCAAAGGTTGTGATAAATTTCCTCACAAAGTTGATCTTTCCGAAGAGAGATCTCATCCCTTTCTTACTTCCAGGAATAGCTATCTTGAGGATGGACTCAACTCGATTTGGGTCGATCGATTATTCCCCTTTCTGAAATTATATGTCCCAAGAGCTTTCCTTCAGAAACCCTGAATATGCACTTGTTAGGGTTTAGGGAGATGCCATATTGGATACATCTTTGAAGAACTTTGGCTAAGTCTACAGCGTGGTTCAACCTATCTCTAGAGAACACCATGAGGTCGTCCATGTAGACGATGATGCACTTTCCAATTAGATCCTTCAATGCTATGTCCATTGTGCGTTGAAAATTTTCCCCAACGTTTATCAAACCGAATGGCATTCTCCTGTATGCAAATGTCCCCCACTTTGTAGTGAAGGCTATCTTCATCATGTCCTCATAGTTAACCATTACCTGATTGTATCCAGAGTAACCATCCAAGAATGATATCATCTGGGATCCGTTGACAGTCTGCAAGACCTCATCCAGTGAGGGGAGTGGGTAATTATCCTTTTCTAAAGCTCTGTTCAGATTCCTAAAGTCCACACATAACCTGATCTCTCCATTTTTCTTACGAATTGGAACTAAGTTGGCCACCCATGTTGAATGGCGTACAGGGAAAATTATCCTTGCAGAAATAAATTTTTGAACTTCTTTAAGGATCAATGGTTTAATCAGGGCATTGACAGGGCGCTATTTTTATCGAAATGGCTTGGCTTCGGGCTTCAAAGGGGTAGTCTGAGTCATCACAGAAGCATAAAATGTCTTTAGGTCTTCATATCCCTAGGCTGTCACAGTAATATCCTTCTTTAGTGCCTTTAGTATATCCTTTCTAATTGCTTCAGGGCAGGCTTTCCCTAAGTAGACATTCCTTTTAGGACCCGAATCAACTAGGTTAACCACTTCATACTTGCCTCCCTTATCTTCAGCCAATATCTTTTCTCGAGCCCTTGGGTCTGAGTCAAAAATTCTTTCTAAAGCCACCATACCCTTGGGAATGCTGTTACTTTTCAGATTGAGGACTCCTTCTGTATTACGTTCTTCAGGGTTCCAATCCCCTTGATCTCTGTTGGACTCATCAATAATTTGCCCCTCAAAAAAATCTGAGCTTGCTAAGAAAGCTAGAATATGTCGGTCATCATCAAAGACTTGAAAGTTGGTTATATTATTAGGAACTAGAGGGGTGGAAATTAATTCCACTGAGAATTTCTTGAGCTTGGAGCCTTCCATAGGTTCCAGGGTACTTGTAGCAACAACCAATGAATTAGCTATCTGATTTTCTTCTCTAGGGATTAAGCTAATCCCAAAGGAATCAAAGTCTTCGATTAGGTTCCATACCCTATTTCTATATGCTACCAGCCTTTTGTTGTGACATGTATATTGGCTACACACTTGCCTGATAACTATTTCTGAATCTCCCTTGACCATCAAGGCAGTGACTTTCTTATGTGCAAACATCAGTCCCTGTGCCAAGGCTTCATATTTTGCTACGTTGTTCATGCATCCAAATTGTAGCCTATAAGAAGCAAAGAAGGTTTTTCCTTTCGGGCTGGTTAGTTCAATCCCAACACCACAACCTGTCTTAGATTTGAATCCATCAAACATGAGGGTCCACAGCTGATCATGGGCTGGAGTTGGTCCTTTTGAGTTCATGGTGGGTACTTGGGTAGAATGAGCCATGGGAGGGGTTACTTGACCTTTTGGATCAGATATAGGGAATGGGTGTTTAATAGGTTCCTCAGGAGTAATTCCTAATCCCTGCACAGATGTGTTATGTGGCCCAAGGTTATCTTCTTGACATTCATGAACCTTGGGGTTGCTCCTCATCAATATGCTAATTCAGACATGTATCTGGGGTAGGTTCAATTTGAGAAGGAACCTCCTTTGAAGGTATCCTATCTCTAGTTAACATTATTTCTTGCTTGGCCTCAAATGAGAAGTGACCAATAATGGTCTCATGGTGACTTGAGCTAGCTTTCTCAGCTTGGGAAACATGATTTAAAATGTCAATGCAGGGTCGACAAGTCAATTCAGAATGATTTTGGTATTGTACCTTGCACCAATTAGGGAGTAGGAGGCTTTGCACATTTTTAACTTAGCATCTTGCACACAAAAAGCCTTCACAAAACTATCATTAGGAACCATGACATCAATTTTTGGGGATCCAAGAGGGCCCTTACCTCATTCGCATCCTCCATCTTCATTGTTCCCTCCTTCCCGCACAACAAACCCAACGCTGATAGGAAGCACAATCTCTTCGTCCACCACAATATCTTGAAATGTTCTGGGATGTGAATTCCCTGAACTGCTTCATGAGAAATCCCTTTATTAGAGCCATCGGTGGGGTCCATATCCCCACTCATGTTTCCTCAAACTATTGACACCTTCACATGGGCAAGGCTAGGGAACTATGGGCTTTCACACAAGGGAAAGCACGACCAGGGATAACTCCAGTCTGCCACACAAAGGAAGTCGTGGAGGACAGAGCCTCCCCCACTTGCACGAGCCAAGTGTCAATTAGACCCTAAGTTATAGAGCACCTTCAAAAACTTTCCCCTTCCCCTTTAGGATGTTTTTCCCCAAAATTATAAATCAAAATGAATTCAAAACAAAAAATATCAAATATCAAATTTTCATCATTAGACTACTAAAGTGACTCATACTTATTTGTTCACCACTAATATGTGAGCCAATTTGTGCTCTCTTTTCTTTAAAAAAGTAAGGCTATATTAAGAACATAAATAAACACATTATATGGATATCTGTCAAAGTGCTAGCTAGTCAATTAATCAACAAAATGGAAAGTAGGGAAATATTTTTAATTTTCATCATAATGAAGATAAATAAATTTAATGGTTATAACTTCTATTGGCTTGAATTTGATGGTTGACCTTGTTTTCAAAATATTTTATTTTCTTGATCTGTTCAAAATTACCCATCAAATGCTAAGTGCATGCACACACACACAAACATATATATTATGGATTAAACATTTATAACTACAATCAAATATAAGTTTTTTATTGTGTATCGAAAGTATTCCCTTTCATGTTATAGTCTTTCTAAAAAAATTGATTGTATTTTATGATAGTTTAATAAGTACATATGACAACACTATCATCATATCTAAGCATTTTTTTTTAATAAAAGCAAAATATATTAAGTATTTTCTAAAAAATATAACCATAATTGATCAAAGAATATTAATATGAACAAAACTTGTTGAAAAACTTATTGTAACTATTTTCAAGAGCTTTGAATTGTTTAGAAAACCCTTCCCCATGAGATAATTCCATACTGATTTTCTCTATGAAGCATAATTATTTGGAGTTAGGAGTTCAATTTGATATTTCCCTATTGCAAGAACACATAAAAAGAAAAAGAAAGAAATCAACCACTACAAGATTATCCCCCAGATTACTTGAAATCAAGAAAGCCGCCCAACAATATATAGCTGTGGCACTTTATCCTTAGTGCAATTACAAGTGCCACTTATCAAAAATAATGAAATGGACTTGATCTTAGTGCTTATAGATGCCAGATTTGGCCACAAGATTAAACTAATTTTTTTTATCTAGGATGGGATCAATCTAATCACACCATTGAAAAGTAAATAAAAAATTATAATGCACATTAAAAAAACACCTAGAAATATAACCATAGGAGCAAGAATAGAGCCCTAAAAGTTCCCAAAATAAGACTGACTCAACAACACCTCTAAGAATCTACAATTTTTGGAATTGTACAAAAAGGCACCAAAATCAAAAAACAATTGCACCATTGTGAAGGGCACAAAATTCTACCCCAAATAAAAAATTACTCGAGAAAAGGAGTCTATATGACCAAGTTATGGGCCTCCAAAGTTTTCTTGCACAATCAAAACCTATAATGGAGAGGGGGGCCAAAAATTTCAAGAGGCTGCTGATGTCACTAGTGATGTAGTGCTAAAATCAATAGTTGTGGTGATTAAAATTGACAGCTAAATGATCGTCAATGTAGGAATATACCTTTTATGTTAGAATACCCTTCATGAGATATTCTAAAGAATATTGTTTGACAACATAATATTCTTTTTCATGGATGGTATATGCCTTTAACCTTGTAGAATATTCTCCCGATGGTAGAAAATTGTTTGGTAGGTAGGTGAGGTTGTGGGGCCGAGCAGACTATGGCAAGTTGAAATCCACCATGTGCTGGTTGATGGAGCCCATGGTACCACGAGTACCCTAACGTACTGCGATCTATAGTACCCATAGGTACTTTGAGTACTTGCTTGGTTTTTTTATTTTTATTTTTATTTTAACTATTGAAAAACAAAAAATAGTTTCACTTGTGTCAAAATTTATGTCCACGTCTATACTTTTCCTTGGGCATGAGTTGTACAACCACATGATGGTATGGTCAACGATATGACCAAATAGACAAAAAAAAATTCTCTGAGTCTTGGGGCAAGTGCTTTGGTTTTAGAAATTTGATAGTCAATCCTTAGGTTTTTATGCCTTTTAGATGCAACAAGGTTAGATTTGGCCCAAAGTGCTTTGAAAATTCAGCTACCTCTTAGATCTAGTAACATTCAACCAACTTGAAACCCTTGTGGATCAGATAAGATATGACAAAATATGACAAAAATGGACAAAATGAAAGGAAATTCTAACTTTCGTTGATGCCCTAGATTTAATGGTAAGGTCCTTGAAACCCCTAATCACACCTTGCAAAATATTTAAGCCAAGATTGGTTCTTAGGTCTGGGAAGAAGTTTGCAACACTGAAGCTTTGATACTATGTAGAATTTAATGGTCAACTCCTCAACACCCCAAGATCACTTCCAAGACAACAATAACTTTCACAAGAAAAAAATGGTAGAAATATTATGCTATGATTATGGATGCAAGATTGCCAGATTGAATTTGTGATGTACATATGATGCCTTGATTATAAAGGAAAGTTGTGAGATAGGATTAGATAAGATCTTGACATGTGTCTTAATCATATATAATGAGACAACTACCTCAAAAAATATTAAAAGACTTAAGGTACATGCATTAAATTCCAAAAGATAAGATAAGATCTAGTGACAACTAACACTACCTATAAATATTCCCTCTTAGGACCTAAGTGGACTTAACATGTAAATAGGACCTAGATAGATAAAACAACTATTTTCACCAACATGGGATACATAGACTTATTTTCTCTCCTATGAAGGAGATATCTATTGTACATTACTAGTAGAAAGTATCATTCTAGGGGGTCATGTTGAGTTCCCTTTCTTCCATCACATGCACATGGTTATTTGTATTTTTTTGTCTTTTAGCTTGAGAATTTTTTCATAAGTTTTTATCCTTTACAAATATTTGTGAGAGTTTTAATTGTTTGTACATGGGTACCTAACATGATTGTGTAGCTTGGAATCATCCATGCATATTTGTATTTTTCATACTCCCTAAATTTTACTTAAGAAGGGTGTTTGTGTGAACATGATATACTACCTAACTAGTTTATTATTAGGTCATATTCATACTAGCATACTTAAGATTACTTAGGTCATTTTATTTTTGTGTCTCATGTCATAAGATTAAGACATATTTCATGATCTTATTCTATCATAGGGTTTCATCTAGCATATCATCCTTGTCTTTATAACAATGATTTCTTATTGTATATTGTAATCATTATTCATCTTTATCTATGAATTCTTAGGCTTCATAACAAATCAATTTATTCTCTCTTATATGAAACAATGTTTTGGTTGCAAGCCATCCTCAAGTTATTGTGGGGTTGAATCAACAACTCTTGCAATATTTTCATGATAATGCTCACTTATTCTTACTTCTACATTCATATCTATTTCTTCATAGCTCTTCATGATTGTTTCTTCTTTTTATTGGAAAAATATTGGTGATTCACATCTCCCACTTTCTTTCCATACACACACTCAGGTGTTAATATTTGGAGATCCGATATTATAACAATTATTGGTTACTTTAAAGTTTGTTGTTCTTATCTTAGACATGCTTAGTCTTAAGAGAACACATGAAAATCCTATTCCTCATTCTTTTGAATTCCTGTGGAGATTAAAAAATAAAAAAAAGTAGAGGCTTGAATATCCTCATAAGCTCCCAAGTAGTCACAACCTTTTATCTTCTTCAATTGACAAGTGCACTTGAAGATTCATCTTATAATGAGAGTTCCATGCTCTTCATCTTCATTGATATTTGTTTCTCTTGTATTTTATTTTATTCTTAATTTCCCTATTACATAAACATGGATCGTGTTATATTATTTTTCCCTATTTGTGAAATATGCCCATATTTTATTTTATGTAGAATCAAATCCTATATGTAGGATATTTTAGATTCCACCTAGAAACTTTTTTAATTTTTTTTTTCTTGATGGCAATGCACAAACCAAATTACTAGCATCCAACCTAAAATTACTTCTAAAATTATTTTTCATGTCTCTATTGCTTTTTCTTTACTATTATGTACCTCATTTTTGTTGACTATCTTTTTCTTTCCAAATTTCTAAACTTTATAGTTTTCTTAAATAAATAATTTAATTAGATGAAATATGTTTAGATAAGACTAAATCACATGACTAGTTTCTATCATAAGAAGTAGATACATTTCATTTCTTTCATCTGATTTCATAATTTCATAAATTGTGACAGGCTAAAAGTCTTAGAAAAAAAATAAAAACCTCATTATTCATTATAATTTGTTCTAAATTTTTTATTTCATTTAGTTATTATCAATAATTGTCGACACTAAGAACAATGAAGTCACACCAATAGTGTTGTAGTATTAAAATATAGTCTTTTAATGTCTTTGTGCACTTACAACTATTGGATGATTTTCCCTAGTTAAATTCTTATTCATATAGTCAATTGAGTGTTTTTTGAGGTTGTAATTGCTCATATGCACTCTTTTCCCCCTCTTGATTTCATAAGAGAATGATAAAAACATGGCTTTGAGTTAATAATTCTTTGTCTACTTTTAATTTTTGCACCATCTAAATATTTGAACTCTAGTAATTTACAAGATCAACAAACATGACATCATCCTAACCAATTATATTTAATCAATTAAATATTAGTAAAAAAAATTACTTAAAGAGAGTGACCATCAAATTTTTGCCAAAAGCCCTCCTTAGTTCTCCATTTGTATTAAGAAAATAGCTCCTAAAGAGGGCCTATCACAAATAATTTCCACAAAGATCAATCTTCAAGGAAACTAGTTGGAAGCATCAAGCATCTAACTTTTTCTTAAATTTTAATTAATATGTTTGTACATCAAATTCTATTTTATGTACAATCAAATCCTATGTAGGATATATTAGATTCCACATACAAACCTTTTTATTTTAATTTGAAAAATTATGTTTTCTCAATGACAATGCAAAATTCAAATTACTAGCATCTAGCCTAAAATACTTCTAGAATGTTTTCCCATGTTCTTTATTACTATATCTTTACAATTATGTACCTCATTTTTGTTTCCAAAATTTCCAACTCTATAGTTTGCTTAAATAAATAGTTCAAATAGGTGAAATATGTTTACATAGGACTAAATCGAACAACTAATTTCTATCATAAAATAGTAGATATATTTCATTTCTTTAGCCTTATTTCATAAATTGTGATAGGCTGAAATTCTTAGAAAAATAAAACAACCAACTCATTGTATATTACAACTTGTTCTAATAATTTTATTTCATTTAATTATTAATAATAATTAACATTAAGAACATTGAAGTCACTTATAGTATTGTAGTATTAAAATAGTCTTTTAATGTCTCAATGTATTCATCACTATTGAGTATTTCCCCTAATTAATTTCTTATTCATCTAGTCTATCAAATGTTTTTTTAAAGTTGCAATTATTCATGTGTATTCTTCGTCCCCTCTTAATTTCATAAAAGAATTATGAAAACATGAATTTGAATTAATAATTCTTTGACTACCTAATATTTTTTTTTGCACCATCTTAATATTTTAACCCTAATAATTCACAAAATCAACAAATATGCTATCATCTTCACCCAGGACCCCCCTTATTTCTCAATTATATTAAGAAAATAGCTCACAAATAATCTCCACCTTCAAGGAAACTAGAATGCTTGTGGTAGGAACCATCAAGCATGACTTTTCTATTGATTTGCTTTTTGTGTTTCTTTTGTATCGAAAGAATACAGAAAAAGGAAAGTACAGAGGAGGAGGGCATGCCTAGGAAAATAATAACCAGCTGCCATTGCAGAGCAACAAATCCCCATTGTCGGTGGATTTATTGATTTGGTAGTAACTTCCGAAAAGTTTCCCCCTACAAATACCGTAAATGCTAAGGAAGTCCTCGGAAACTTCAAAGAAAAAGATTTCCTCCCTTTTTCCAACATAAGAAGGGCATCGCACCCGATCAAAATACAGTAGAAATTGGAATCCAACTCAGTCAATCTTCTGTTTTGAATTTATTTTCGTTTGTGCTCAGAGGATCGCCCCATGGACCGACCTTCTTCTTTACCTGCAATTACTTCTCAAAGCGATATTGAGAATGGCCTGCAACAGCAACAGCAACAACTGGAGATGCAGATACAAGAGGTTGCCAACCAGAAATGGAACTACATTACTTTCTCATTGGCATTTTGGGAAATCTCTCTTATATTTTACCTCACTGTATTTCGTCCACACACTCGGCTTGCCTCAATACTGGTAGAGATTTCCGTGTTGATTATTTGTGCAATCTTTGGAGTGCTTTTCTGCATTATTTATCAGAAAATCGTGGAGGAAAATCGACTGAAATCCAAGGGTTCTCAGATTTCATTTCAGCAATGCATTTTCATCTTCTTGGCGTGTTTGATATTTGTAGATTATATTATCATTGGCATCAACACCATGAAAAAAATATAATTTGGTCCAGAATTGTGAAGAATAGTATTACTACTGTTAAAATTACTTCATTCCTTAATAAGTTTACAAGAGCTGTGGTTGAAAAATGTATGAAATAAATAAAATGTAGTTTTCTGAGCTGTGGTGCAGAGTCCAGATAAGTTTCTGCATTTTTATGGAAAATTTAGAAACATCGACTATGTAAAGTTATTCTCTTGTTGGCCTCTACATAAACTAGGGGCTGTTTAAAAAGTACAGGATAAATTGTAGGTATGTTGTGGTTAGATTATATTTATCAATTAATTATTATTTTTTTATAAAAATGAGATCTAAAATTATTAGTTATTTGATAACTAAATTATTAATTATTTAAATAAAACAATTTTATGTAATTATTCTTTAATATCGATAATTCAATAAGTTTTGTTTCATATAAATTTTTTTTATCAATTCTGATTATGTTTTTCAGAAAATATTCCATATATTTTATTTTTATTAAAAAAACACTTTGATCTGATGATAGTGTTGTCATATATACTTATTAAACTATCATAAAATACAATAATTTTTTTTAGAAAGACTGTAACATGAAAGGGGAGACTTATAAAAAAATATATTTGATAGTAGTTATAAATGTTTAATCTATAATATGTGTGTGTACACTTAGCATTTGATGGATAATTTTGAATAGATAAAGAAAACGAAATATTTGAAAAACAAGGTCGGCCATCAAATTCAAGCCAAGAGAAGTTACAATCATTAAATTTACGTATCTTCATTATGATGAGAATTAAAAATATTTCCCTATTTTCCACTTTGTTGATTAAAATTGATTCGCTAACACTTTGACAAATATCTCTATAATGTGTTTATTTATGTTCTTAACATAGCCTTACTTTTTTAAAGAAAAGAGAGAGGATCACAAAGTGGCTCACATATTAGTGGTGTACAAGTATGAGTCACTTTAGTAGTATGATGATGAAAATTTGATATTTGATATTTTTTGTTTCAAATTCATTTTGATTTGGTTATCTTTTATTTAATAATGTATAAGTGAAATATTTTTTTTATCAAAAGATAATTTACATAACTTGAATATTTTAGATCACATGTATGCATTTATTTTCATGAATATTTTTAAATCTTCAATTTATTCTTTTTTAACTTTGGTTCAAATCTAGATTTGTGGGATTGACACAATTTGCATTTAAATAAATCTAAAACTTGTAAATTTTAATTTGGGTCCATGTTTGCCCATTCTCATTAGTCATTGTGTGTCAAATCAACATACAAAATATTTCACATACCACATTTAAAAATGTATTTAAGGACTAACCATAATTACTTGAACATTTAGAGTCTAGTGTATCAAAAGAACACATCTTCACACTTGCACACATCAAAGAGTATCAAAGTATTATCAGTGTCGCCTAGAACACCCGTTTGGAGTGTGACAAATTTCAACATCGACATGGAGAAACATGGGCATAGTTCAAAGACATCACTCATCATCTTTCTTCTCTCATCTTCCTTTCAGGAATGAGAAGGCATCCTACAAACCATCTTTGTATTGTTTCTTCCTAAGTTGGATTTCATTGAATCCAATCAAGGGTGTTGATGATAAATTTATATAATATTATTCAATTCTCATTAATTTTTTCTCAATTTATTTTTGAATTAGAGGAGGATTTAGTGGAGGGATTGGTGGGGGAGTATTTGGATTTTGACATTCCTCATCCATTTTATCTATTTGCATAATTTAAAACATAAAAATATAATTTAAATCTAATCCTTACAATTTAAAAAAAAACCTAAATCATATAAAATAATAATAAATTTTGAAAAATCCCAAAAAGGAAATGAAAATGAATACTTACCTTTTAAGTATTGTTGATGCAAGGACAATTTTCTGCTCTCTAAAATGGATATTAGTTTTAGAAGCTTAGATATTCATTTCTTAGATGTATTTTCCTTTGTTGTGTGAATTTTATGAGTCGTTGTCAACCATATAAACAATCAGTGAGGGTAATGGCATGCAAATAGAAGGGGATAATGAAAAATAAGATGAAATAGTAAAGATTAATGGGATGGGCCAGGATGGGATAACAAAACATAGGGTGAACTATTAGAGGTTAATAGGATGAGATTAGGAGAGAATAATGGAACATAGGGTGAATTAGGATATATCTCGGGTTTGACTATAGGACATGAAGTAGTGACTTGAGGTGTGTAGTATAGATGGAGAAGACAATTGGTCAACAATGATTAGAAGGAAATATTTCTAGTAAGTGTTGTCATGTGGGACCCTCAACCCTCGTCGGTACCCCTTAAAACTCTCTGATGTCACCCTCACTGATAGCTTAGGCTTTTGGTGTAGTGGCAGTCGGTTTGTGTTAACAAAATTGGTGACTTTGTTCTAGGGAGGGTTCGACTCCCACTCTTGACACTCTTTCTATCTCGTAGTCGACTATGTTTGTCGACCTATCGACTGGGGGGTAAACTATTGTCACGTTGGACCCTCAACCCTCGTCGGTACCTCTTAAACCTCTTCGATGTCGCCCGCACTGATAGCTTAGGATTTTGGTGTAGTGGCAGTTGGTTTGTGTTAACAAAATTGGCGACTTTGCTGGGGAGGGTTTGACTCCCACTCTTGACACTCTTTCTATCTTGTAGTTGACTGTGTCTATCGACCTCTCGACTGGGGGGTAAATTTTTGTCACGTGGGACCCTCAACCCTCATAAGTACCCATTAAAACTATCCAATGTCTCCCTCACTTATAGCTTAGGCTTTTGGTGTAGTGGCAGTAAGTTTGTGTTAACAAAATTGGCGACTCTGCTGGGGAGGGTTCGACTCCCACTCTTGACACTCTTTCCCTCTTGTAGTTGACTGTGTCTATCGACCTCTCGACTGGGAGGTAAACTATTGTCACATGGCATCCTCAACCCTTGTCGGTACCCCTTAAACCTCTCCAATGTCGCCCTCACTGACAACTTAGGCTTTTGGTGTAGTGGCAATTGGTATATGTTAACAAAATTGGTGACTTTGTTGGGGAGGGTTCGACTCCCACTCTTGACACTCTTCCCATCTCATAGTCGATTGTGTTTTTTGGCTTCTCAATTGGGGGGGTAAACTATTGTCACGTGGGACCCTCAACCCTTGTCGGTACCCCTTAAACCTCTTTTATGTCACCCTCATTAATAGCTTGGGATTTTGGTGTAGTGGCAGTCAGTCTATGTTAACAAAATTGGTGACTCTTCTTGGGAGGGTTAGACTCCCACTCTTGACACTCTTTCCATTTCGCAGTCGACTATGTTTGTTGATCTCTTGACTGGGGGGTAAACTATTGTCACGTGGGACCCTCAACCCTCGTTGGTACCCCTTAAACCTTTCCGATGTTGCCCTCACTAACAACTTAGGCTTTTGGTGTAGTGGTAGTTAGTTTGTGTTAACAAAATTGGCAACTCCCACTCTTGACACTCTTTCCACCTCGCAGTTGGTTGTGTTTGTTGAAATTGTTGTCACATGGGACCCTCAACCCTCGTTGGTACCCCTTAAACCTCTCTGATGTCACCCTCACTGATGGCTTAGGATTTTGGTGTAGTGGCAATCATTCAGTGTTAACAAAGTTTGGTGACTCTACTGGGGAGGGTTCAACTCCCACTCTTGACACTCTTTCCATCTCGTAGTTGATTGTGTTTTTCGTGTTAAAAAGTAATTTCTCCCATTGGTTGTGGAAATAGAAACATTGATTGTGGAAATAGAAACTACAGTTTTGCATGAGCAATATCTATTGTAATTAGAAATAAGCTAAAATTTAGTTAAGTTTTTCTACAGTTTGCATGTTCTAGATTTTTTCTGTAAGTTGTGAAATCCTCTATAAAAGAGGCATGATGTAATTGATTTTGAGATGTAATCAAATCTGATGAAGTAATAAAATATATTTTGTGTGTAGCAGCACATTGTGCAAATTATTGTGTTTATTTGATTTGATGTGTTGAGCAAGTTATTGTGTTTCTGTGTATTTGTTTTTGTTTATCTCCATTAAATCTAACATGTGGTATCAGAGCCGGTTTGAAAAAAATTATGTGGGTTTGAAAATTTGTAGCAGCAAGAGATGATGCAAAAAGGATTGTAAGAGGTGAAAAAAAGGAGATATGCATGTGTTGCTAATTATATATCAAAAAAAGCGTTGTGTTTTATTTTATTGCAAATTATATCTGAGTGCCAAAAGTTTTGAAAGGAGATTGTTTGTTGTTAATTGCAGCTATAGAGAAAGTTGTTGATGTGAAGCCACTTGAAGGAGAAAAGTGTTGTCCAAAAAGAAAAAAAAGTTTGTAGGAGATCAAAAATGTTCAATGAAGGTTCACTGTCATAAGAAATGCTGGTAGATCATTGTTTAATGTATGGAAGAATTAAGGAGATTATGTGAAGAGCTGACAACCATTGAAAAAAGGCATAGAAGCCCCCAGCCAAAGAGAGATGCAGTTTAAAGTCATTGAAAGTGTAAGATAAAAAGTAAGTTGCAATGTTTTATTTTGTTGTTGCTAAGGGGGAGATCTAGTTGTTTAAATTAAAAATCATAGTTTGAGCAAAGGAAAAAGAAATTGTTTAAAGTTGGTTGAAAGGTAACTTGGTAGCAAAATCATAGTCAAGTGCAAAGGTAAGGTGTAGTTAATCATTTATTTCAATGGGAAAAGCTGGTAAACGTGTTATGAAAGAAAATGAAGTTTTAGAGGAAGAATTGATGAAAGTTAAAAAAGATAATTTTGAATTAGCAAGAAAAATAAAGGAGTTGATAAAGGAGAAATATGAGTGTTTATGTGAAATTGAGAATCGTGGAAAAGAATTGGGTGATGTTAAAAGAAAGAATGAATAATTAGAATAAAAAATAAAATTGTTTGATGAGGTTAAGTAAATAAAAGAATTTTTTGAAGAAAAATTGAAATTGTTAGAAGAAGAAAGTTGTTTGCAGAAAGAAGAAATATGTAAGTTGAAAGAAGAAAATAAATGTTTAAGGACAAAGCCAATGGTAAGTGATGTTGCTTGTGGTACAGAAGATTTGTATTGTTCAGTTGATAAATCAAGTGGTTTGTGTGATATAGCTAATAATGTTTATGATGAAAAATGTATAGATGAAGAATGTAAAGATGATAATGTGTTTGGATCTGAAAATTATGTTAATTGTAATAAGAATGGTGTTAGTTTTAAAATTATGCAAAAAATGGGTTATAAAGGTAAAGGTTTGGGAAAACATGGGCAAGGGATGAGAGAGCCCATACAACCAATTGTGAGGCCAAGAAATGAAGGTCTCGGATATGGTGAGAAAGATAAAAATGATAATGTAAGTGTTACAGGTTCATGTAAATTAGTTAAAAGCATGGAGTTTATGCAATGTTCTCATTGTCACAAGGGAGGACATAGAAAAGAGAAATGTTGGGATCTTAATCCTTGTAAAATTTGTGGGTTGAAAAATCACTTAGAAAAAACTTGTTGGAACAGAGAGTGGAATGAACAATCTATGAAAGATTGTATGAAGATCAATTATGGATAGATCAATGGATCAAATTGGAGAAAAGTTTCAGGTATGTTTAAAAGAATGTATAAGCCTAAATATTGGCATAGTAAAAGCAATGTTGGTTTTCAAACAAAGTTTGAAGGATTGCCATAGTTGTTGGTGAAGAGTTGAAGATAATTTGAAGGTACCATGAAGATTGAAGATTAAGTGAAGATTTTGAAAATAAGAATTTGAAGAATGAAAATGCTAAAGCATGTGGTCAAAATTAAGGGGGAGTGTTAAAAAGTAATTTCTCCCATTGGTTGTGGAAATAGAAACATTGATTGTGGAAATAGAAACTACAGTTTTGCATGAGCAATATCTATTGTAATTAGAAATAAGCTAAAATTTAGTTAAGTTTTTCTACAGTTTGCATGTTCTAGATTTTTTCTGTAAGTTGTGAAATCCTCTATAAAAGAGGCATGATGTAATTGATTTTGAGATGTAATCAAATCTGATGAAGTAATAAAATATATTTTGTGTGTAGCAGCACATTGTGCAAATTATTGTGTTTATTTGATTTGATGTGTTGAGCAAGTTATTGTTTTCTATGTATTTATTTTTTGTTTATCTCCATTAAACCTGACATGTCGACCTCTCGACTGGGGGGTAAACTGTTGTCATGTGGGACCCTCAACCCTTGTCGGTACCCCTTAAACCTCTTCGATGTCGCCCTCATTGACAGCTTAGGCTTTTGGCATAGTGGCAGTCAGTCTGTGTTAACAAAATTTGGTGACTCTACTAGGGAGGGTTCGACTCCCACTCTTGACACTCTTTCCGTCTCGTAGTCGACTATGTCTATCGACCTCTTGACTAGGGGGGTAAATTGTTGTCACGTGGGACCCTCAACCCTTGTCGCTACCCCTTAAACCTCTCCGATGTCGTCCTCACTAACAACTTAGGCTTTTGGTGTAGTGGCAGTCGGTCTGTGTTAACAATAAGAGTGTGTATAAGATAAAATATAAAGGGAGGTGGTATAATATAGAAGGCATAATGGGACAAGACCAAGAGTGGATAATGGAATATAGGGTGAAATAAGAGAGGGCACAATGTATGGGAATGTAAGGGAATAATGGAACATATGATAAACCAATCAAGATTAGTGGGATGGGCTAGAAGGGGATCACAAAACATAGGGTGAATTGTTAAAGGTTAATGGGATGGGGTTAGTAGGGAATATTGGAACATAGTGTATATTAGGAGAAGATAATGGGACATGACCAAGAGAGGATAATGGAACATAGGATAGACTAGTAGAGATTAATGGGAGAGGCCAAGATGGAATAAAGAAACATAAGGTGAAATATTATAGGTTAGTGGGATGATATTTGGATGGAATCATGGAACATAAGGTTAATTAGGAGGTGCTAGGGTTTGACTATAGGGCATGAAGTGGGCACTTAAGGTATGTAATAGTAACAAAGAAGAGAGTTGACCAATTATGAGTGAAAACAAATGTTTCTTGTAAGGGTATGTGTATAAGAGAAAATATGGATGAATGTGGTATAATAGAACAAAGTAGAAATATATGCCACAATTTTGGCCAACTTATTTTGACACAAGTGAATTTAAGAATTTCCAGCTAAAAATTAATTTTGGTCAAATATAGGATCTATTTAGATTCATTTTAGCTAAGTTAGATATGGACATAACTTTTCCAACTAAAAGTGCTAACCAAATGCATATGTAACACCACTTTGAGGCTAATTTGTCAAAAAATAAAACTATTTAAAAAACTTGATGTTTCAACAACCACTATTCATGTAAACTACATTTACAAAAATAAAAATACCCTTTTGTAGATCTATAAGTGTATTTTAAGAAATATCTTTTTAAATAGTTTAATCATTTTGTATAAATTATATTTTTTTTTACTAAAATTAGGTTACCAAAATATAAGGTTTATTATCTTGTCAAGAGAAAATACTAAAATTTATAAAAAAAGTTGGAAAAATTATGATGCACAAGATAAAATATTTATGTCAATGTTGTGTAATTCTATTCTATATTGATAGGTAGTGAATAGGTAGAAGATAAACAACTATACACCTTTCTCAAGGTTATGTTGTTCAAGTCTATGATTAGCTTCGTCATAGCCTAACACTTATTTGGATTCACATCTAGAAAGTTGTCCGCTAGGATTTCAACACTTGGACATCAAATCAATATAATTTTTGGCATATTATTATTTCAATGAGTTCAATAGGGGAGAGTACCTAGTAGTTGTGCACCCTAAGTTTGCAACTCTCAAATTTTTATAGTAGATTAGTTTGCAAGTTCAATGGTCAAAACTAAGATTTCAAGTCCACATCATCATTTATGAAGTCAAATAAACATAATTTTATTGAGGTGTTGTAAAATAAAAAAAAAAAGAAAATAAAAAAGAGTTAGCCCAATAATTATGTATTAAATGGGTCTCAACCCCATCCCATATTTATTGCACCTTTAAAAATTGAAACCTTCATGAATAGCAAAATTAAAAAACATGCAAATCATTATCACTAGTTACATTCAAGCAGTTATAAAACATACGTCATTATCACCGATTTCATTCAACCAATTAGTAAACAATAATAAAACAAATAACCATCTGTCAAAATTTTGAGTCGAAGCCTCCCTCGCATTTCCTCCCAATTGTAAAGAAAATAGTTCGTAATAGAGACCTGTCATAAAGAATTTGCAGAGAAATCCATCTTCAAGGAAACTAGAATGCTTCTACTTGGAACCATCAACCATCCGACTTTTCTTTACATTTTCTTGACGTTAGTGGGAAACCACATTGCTGGCGCGTTTCTTGATTTGGTCGTAATTTCCAAATAGTTTCCCCCCCGTAAATTCTGCAAATTGTAAGGAAGTCCTTGGAATCTTCAAAGAAGAGAATACGAATCGATGCTTTTACACCTTTTCCAATATAAGAAGAACATGATCGCACCAGACCGCAATACAATGGAAATTGGAATCCAAAAGATGAAGCTATTTCGTTTGTGCTCAGAGGAACGTCCCATGGCGCGATCTCCTCAAAGCGATATTGAGAGCGCCCTGCAACACCACCAACCGGAGATACCGATACAGCAGGTTGTCCACAAGAAATGGAACTACATTACTTTGGTATTGGGCTTATGGGAAATCTCTCTCTTATTTTACCGCACATCATTTTACCTACACACCCAGATTACCTCAATACTGGTAGAGATTTCTTTGTTGATTATTAGTACCATCTTTCGTGTGCTCTTTTGTATTATATATCAGAAAATTGTTGAGCAAGATCGATTCAAATCCAGGGGCTCCAGATCTCATTTCAGCAATTCATTTCCAGCTTATTGGCGCGTTTGATATTTGTAGATTATATTCTGATTGGCATCGACGCCTTGAATAAAAGATAATATATATGGTGTAGAATAGTGCATCCATGAGCATAAGGATGGATCACTGTATTACAAATTAAAATAAAGTATATTGCTAGCTATTCTTTCCTTCCCTGATAAGTTTATTTCATTTGAAAAAAGGGAAATTAAAAACATATTTGATTGAGTTTAGTTTTTCTCTTGTCGGCCTCTATATAAGCTAGGGGCTGTTCTTAAACGTCCAGTCTAAATTGTGGGTATTCTATGTTAATGCGCCATTGAAAGAGTTAATATGTTTATTAATAAAACAAATTATAAAATTATTATTAATCATTTGATTAAATCATTTAATATTTAAAAAAATATTTTATATATCTATTTTATAATTTGTCAAACAGAAATAAATCTATATCTAAGTTCTAAACTTGAGAAAAGTTATTGGAATTTGGTAATATGAACACTAGTTTGCACAATAGTAAGCAACAGTAAAAGTAGTTGGTAATTTGCTTTAATAATCTGTCAGCTTTTATCTTGTTTTTTCCTTCTTTAGTTTTTACTTTTCCATATTCTATAAACCATAAGGGCATCTTTAGTCATTTCAAAAAATTCCTCCACATCTCTTTAGAAATTAATGATGCAATCATCTCATCCATCTTGAACTTCTTGGTATTCTGAAGGCCATCACAAGGTGGTCCAATGAATCAAGAAAATAACATAATAGAGTCATACAACAACCCTCGCCTATTTTACCCAATAGAACTCAACTAAAAATTTGCTATACTAGTGTATCAAATGATCAACTCAGAGATCTTTTGAATTCTCTTTGAACAGCACTTTCTCCGAAAACTTTTTTCACTAGGGATTTTAGCCTAATAAATTTCACCAACCTTCTTCCAAAGGTTTATTTTGGTATCCTCTTTATGAATAATTAGTAAAATTGAGTCTAAAAGGGCCCTTTAGCATTTATATCCATAAAGTCCAAGTCTTTTTTCATACATGATAGCATAATGCTAGATATTGCAACCCATATATCTGTATCCATGAGCATATCCTCCATCTTGAGCTTTCAAAGCAAAAGCTACCAAAATTAAACTTATTCATTTATGTTCTTTCTAGATGTGCTTTACATCTCTTCTGTGTAGTAAGAAAAATACCTTGTGCAAGCTCCCACTTAATGTACAAAAAATCCCCTATCCAACAACAATGATAAAATTTGATCAATCTCTATTACCATTGAAAGGAAGAAAGATACATGGAAATAATTCCTATAGAAATCTAATAAGTATTGTGTAAATTTTAATATTTTCAAATTATAGAAAGTGAAAACACATATGAACATAAAATAAGTAATTTATAAAATAACAAAAATATACATGAAAAAAATCTTTTTGGGAGAAAAAATCCACACTCCAAAGTTGATGAGCACATGATTATACTGCAATGATCTTTACTTTTTTGAACTTAATACCATATTTAAAACTTGATCAATAACAATAACATCATTTCTCAACATTAATAATCATGCACACGAGAAGAACACAATGGCACATGATATTTACATGGAAACCCTTACAAGAGAAAACCACAAAAAATTAATGCTTTTATATAAATTATTCTTTTTACAAATTTTGTAGGTACCAACCTACTAGAGGCACCAACCCCTCATTCATTTTGTGAGCACCAACTCATTTGAAGCACCAACTCCCACAACTGAATACATAGGCACCAATATCTCCTTTAGAAAGCACCAACTTCCATAACAAAAAAAGATCCCACCCTTAGTAAGTTGCTTCTACAACGGATGATGGACAATATTTCTCTTGATAAAATTTTGCTCAAATACGTTTGTTAAATTTGCACGAAGTTTGCTATAATTCTCCTCTTAGATCTGTAATCACCTTAAAATATCTTCTCCAAATTTTCTATAACCTCCTTCAAAATTCTGCTATAAAATTTGTCTTCTATATATTCTTTATATACAAAAATTCTCCTCAAAAAATCTACTAATAAGGCTGCTTATAAATCTGCTATGATATTGCACATAAATCCTCTATAAAATCTAAATATATACTTCTTAAAATCTTCTCTTCATATGGTTGGATCTGCTTGTGTATAAATTATATAACTCTTGTTCAACACACACATTCTATCTCTCACACAATGCTCTTCTTTATATCTTCCCAAGAGAGGCAATTTCATTTAGAGACATCTCCTTTCATTTTTGAAACATAAACTCTTCATTCCACGTGCTAATTGCATCTCTTCATTAATAAATCTGATTATGTTTGAAAATTATATATTTATTCTCCTCTCACATCACTTATTCTATCTTCATCTCCTATTAAAATCAATTTTTTTTCACACATTCTTATTTTATTTTATATCCTCATGAAACTATATGAAGGGATACACGTCTCTTTGAGAAAATGGCAACCTTTTGAAAGAATATGACTTTATGCTAACTTTGATCGCTGCCCTTATAATGATAATTATTGATCCTTATGATTTCTGCCCCTTAGCAATATTAATCATTGTTTTAAACAGATCATTGTCTTTATTTTGCTGCCTTTTGACTATTATTACTTCTTAATATGAATCGCTGCATATTGAATAGTCATAATGTTTACTTATAATCGCTGCTCTTTCTTTCCCCCATTTTTTGTTTTACTCTTATTTTGTCTTATCTAATTTTTGTCTTATATGACTTTGTCTTACTACTTTTAATAATTCCTTAACAAATTCTTAAGCGCTGCGTTCTTTATTGACTTTGGTACTAAAATGTGGTCGGCTAGCTTTGATAGAAGGCAATTTAGATAACTATAATTTAGTTAATTATTCCTTCAGCGATTATTGATTATTTCTGATTATTCTCATTGATCTTTCTTATCTAATTTTCTTATTCTGGCTTTAGCTATTTCTTGCTGTCACTTCTTTTTCTAATTTACCTCAAATAGCATAATCCTTTTCCTCATAAGTATCAAGCTTTCTATCTACACTTTGGTGATTCCATTCTTCTTCCCTACAATAGTCACTTAGTTCTTTGTTATATATGTCATGCATGGATGTAGTTTTATCGGGCAAGTCTTTTCAACAAGAATGTCAATCTTTTCTTTAAGCTCTCATGCCAAAGACATTCTAACATTTTTGACCAACAATAGAAATAGGTAAGCTGTGCATTTCTTGTACATTTTGTTTAATATTGATAGGTATGCTCCTTGTCAAATCATCTTCAGTGGAAACTTTTATTTGATATTGGTTATCTTGTGTGCCTACCACATTGTTATGGTTATCTCATTTTGAGTCCATTTTATCACGTAAGTCTAAAATTGCTAGTAAAGAGACCAAACCATTTTTATTGCACATGGAATCACCAACGTGTTCTAGATGACAGTTTAAATATCTTGTAAGTTGGTCAATGTGTTGGCATCACAACCTTTGTGCGAGTTTTCATATGTGCAGCACCTGTAACCTGGTCCATTGCAGTTTCTACATTTTGCTCCAATTGCTGCTTATTGGTATCAAATGTAGCCATCATATTATCATCAACAGTTTCTCAACATGCAGCATCATCATTATCATCCTCATTATCATCCTCATTATGAGAACTTATCTTGTCATTATTATGTGCTTTGTCAAACACAAACTTTTATGCCCATTTGTCTTTAATCATTGTGATATTAATTTCCCTTGACATCAATGATAACCCATCTTGTTTTGATATCGAAGACAATAACAATCTCACCTTTGACATCTATGACAATCTGTTCAACAGTCCTTGACATCAATGACAACAAGTCTAATTGTCTATATACCCTTGACATCAATGACAACATTTCCAA